>VMBQ01006974.1:0-37908 GCA_007657795.1 Dreissena rostriformis
GCTGTTGATATCAGTTTTCCGATCTGGATTTTAAAGTCGCTTAATATTGCGTTTGGTTCGGGAATATGGTCAATTTGATTCCAAACTATTTAAATGCAATTCACAACGATAAATGTACTGTTATACCTTGTCTAGATTGTTGGTTCACAATATCTTATGAGTTCACTGTATATATTTAAACTGCAAAAACTTTAGACCATAGACTAAAAATTCCATTATAGAGCTTGCATATAGAACACGATATGCTCGTTGATGCATGTTTACACTTTTTCGATGTTATTTATGAAACTGCAAACTTCTTGTTGCTTTCAACTGCTTAAGGAAAAACTAAGTAATACTGATTTTTAAATATAAACATTGAATGAGTTTTGTCACGATAACATACATATAATAATGTATAAATTCCTGTGTATAGGATGCCCTTAAAACAATACATAAGATACTTTACAGTCCATGAAATTGAAACTTTAACTTTCACAATTCGTTGTTTCTAGAATATAATTTTTTTTCATAAACATGAGAAATCTAAATTAGGGAATTACTCTTCCTATAAATAAAGCTTCCTTACGACCGCATTTCAAAATCATAGTTATCATAGTTCAGTATGTTAAAATATGATTAGGCAGTTTATATTATGATTAAACGATTTAAAACTCGTTCGATATTAGCTGTATTGACTCGATGGATCAGGTGTTAAGTGATTGTGTTATTTCTATTTTTCCGATATACAATAATTATTTAACGAGCCCGAATGCATTAAAGTTATATATGCTAGAACTGTGTTATATGGTGTCGGGCATGCATTTTGAAATTACGTTGTAATTGTGGCTTTGCAAGGTGAGTCTATTGCCACCAGTCTGATATTATAGTAATCGAACGCAGAACAAAGAAATGAGCCGCTTTCTTAGAAAAAAGGGCTTAATGCATATGCGTAAAGTGCCGTCCGAGATTAGTCTGTGCAGTCCACAGAGGCTAATCAGGGACGACACTGACCGCTTTTATGTATTTTTTCGCTAAAACGATGCCTCTTCTTAACCAAACTCTAGGCGGAAAGAGTTGTCCCTGAATCTGACACGATACTTGACACACGCAATAAACCCTGTTTTCCCAGAGCGAGGCTTATATGTCTCTGAAAAGGTATACTCTTTAAATCATTGTGCAAACATTCTTTGTTATTTCGAATATTCCATTATTGTTTATGGCTTCTTCGTTTCGTGGGCGTTGTGTCGGCGAATATTTATTAAATAATATTCAAATATGAATAGCTAATGTCACACGATTTGCTCAGTATGTAATCTTTGGTTCATCCTCATTTTGGAGTTGTATTAATAAAAGGTTCACCATTTCCCCGAACGACGTTTTAACTTAAACACTCTAATACTCATCTGAAGTTTACTTGGTTTTACAAAAAAACGTCCGATAATGTGTCCTGTTCTGAGAAAACTGGGCATAATGCTCGTGCGTAAATTGTCATCCCAAATTAGCCTGTGCAGTCCGCACAGGCTAATCAGGGACGACAATTTCCGCTTTTATGGAATTTTTCGTTTTAATGATGTCGTCTCTTCTTAGCGAAAATCCACTTAAGGCGGAAAGTGTCGTCCCTGATAAGCCAGTGCGGACTGCACAGGCTAATCTGGGACGTCACTTTACGCACATGCATTTTGTCCAGTTTTCTCAGAACACAACACTTATAAGCGCGACATCGGAGGTATCTTATTTTTGGTTCTTGAATTTCATTCATATCAAAAAGTGGGGACACTAGATACAACAGGCCGTGTACTATGTCGTTTTGTATAAGGATAATACACACCCGTTTATAAATTTACTTCGATATGACTAAATACCTTTGAAATACCAGATCTTTGACTGTTTTATAAGAAAAAAAACACTATTATTTTAGATATAATATTTAACTTTAAATACACTTTTCAGAAGCAGAAAACCCTATTAATGAGGAAAGTCTGCAGTGGCACCTTATTGGCCTGGGTGAAAGTACGTATATAAGACAACTATAAAAACAAGTCAATGTGTATATTACATTTAAATTTATCGTATTAGAAATCTCGCGCGCAATGAAGTAACTAAATTAGTGTGCGTTACTCTTCTGTTCATCCGTGTAAGACATACTTTTGGGTATAAAGCTTGACCTCACAATCCGTTTATCNACTTTACGCACATGCATTTTGTCCAGTTTTCTCAGAACACGACACTTATAAGCGCGACATCGGAGGTATCTTATTTTTGGTTCTTGAATTTCATTCATATCAAAAAGTGGGGACTATAGATACAACAGGCCGTGTACTTTGTCGTTTTGTATAAGGATGATACACACCTGTTTATAAATTTACTTCGATATGACCAAATACCTTTGAAATACCAGATCTTTGACTGTTTTATAAGAAAAAAAAACTATTATTTTAGATAAAATATTTAACTTTAAATACACTTTTCAGAAGCAGAAAACCCTATTAATGAGGAAAGTCTGCAGTGGCAACTTATTGGCCTGGATGAAAGTACGTATATAAGACAACTATAAAAACAAGTCAATGTTTATATTACATTAAAATTTATCGTAGTAGAAATCTTGCGCGCAATGAAGTAACTAAATTAGTGTGCGTTACTCTTCTATTCATCTGTGTAAGACATACTTTTGGGTATAAAGCTTGACCTCACAATCCGTTTATCCAAACTAATTAACACTAATCCCTTACCGAGGCCGAACATTCGCCGTGAAAACAGAATAAATATTTTCATATCGGCTGATTAAAACAGGGTAATTCTATAGGATCAAATCTAGCGGATATGCATGTGTTTGAGTGATACTTCACAACACAATGGTACGTTTCTTAACGTTGAAAACATAAGTACTGTGTGCATGTGGGCTTATTATAACAGGGTAATTCTTAAGGATCAAATCTAGAGGGATATGCATGTGTTTAAGTGAAACCTCACAACAAAATGGTACGTTTCTTAACGTAAGTCGTGCACGTTTACTGTAGAGTGTTCTAGCCGTTGTTTGAGACACCATGGAGGCGTGTGGCTTTCGCTTATATATGCACTTTCGTTTATCTTTGTGTTGTTTTTATTAAATGTTGTTATCCATAAACATATGTTTATATTAACTTGTTTTCACTCAATTGAAATCATTTAAAATGTCGTATGTTATAGTTTAAAAGCGTCGTGAATCCATTTACACCAAAACTTACAATAATAACAAACACATTTTTTACAGATAATCACTTAACACAAATTACTCTGTATATTTGTATACACGAACAGAACATACAAGAACACACATAATTATATGTAATATACAAAGCATTAAAAAAACAATCCATACAATTTTATTGAAAACACCTGTGGTTAGGATATAGGTATTATGAACTGTAATAATGTCCGATGTTTGAAAGGCTTTTGGAAGTTGTTTTTTTTTTCGAAAAACCTGGACACGAATGGTTTGGTAATCAATATTTTAAAGAACGAACGGTTTGGATCAACATTTCAAAGAACTTATGGTTTGGAATTAACATTTCTAAGATCGAATGGGTCGGAATAAACATTTCCAAGATCGAATGGGTCGGAATAAACATTTACAAGACCGAATGATTGGAATAATGAACACAATGAAATTCGGTACAACTATGTAAGCACGATTTGACAATTTAATCTAAGGCGATGTAAAATGTCCATTTTTCAGCCCAAACCTGGTCCATCTGGAAGTAAGGGGAAAGTCCTCACGGATGAGCAGATTGCCGGTATGTACAATCCGAGAAATATGTGTTAAGCAACCATTGTAAATGCTTTTTACAGATATTCTTAGCTTAAAACAAAAATTATATCGTATTTACCGTCGACATGACCATTTAATGATATTTATTCCACAAAAATGTTATAAGATTATTCGCGCACAAACTTAAAAGTCGAGCCTAAATCACTCTCTCTCCAGAGTACAGAGCGGCGTTCCGGGAGTTCGATGCCAACGGCAACGGCAGCCTTACCGTGGCGGAAGTGGGCGCCATGTTGACCGCCCTGGGCAAGGACATAACCAACGACGAGTTACACGCGCTCTTCCGAACAATCGACCTAAATGGTGGGAACCAGTCATGTATCTCGAGGCTTAAGTTGTATCTATGCCCCTGTTACTTATTCACATATTTTAACATTCGGGTTAAAGGAATTGTTTGAAAATCTTGACATTTATTGGCTTCCGCAAACCCCCGCCTTTCGGTGTTATTATTGCACCACTAACAATATCGAAGGATCAAGGATGTCGAACGTAACATTAATGCCGTTTTAGTGTATTCATAAGATTTACAAAAAATGCCACATTTTTTAAAGCAATTTTGTAGGCGACGAGAATATAGATTTCGAAGAGTTCATTGCCTTGATGGAAATCGAGGTCAAATCCAGCCAATCAGAACGCTTCATTCGGGAGGCCTTTGCCGTGTTCGACGAGGCCGGGGACGGTCACGTGACCACTGAGAAACTGAAGCAAGTCATCCAGACGCTTGGGTGCGGCTTTTCTGAAGAGGAGCTTGACGAAATGATACTGTACGCGGACGAAGACGGCACCGGACGTGTAAACTACGAGGGTATGTGTTTCAAGTATTTTTTCGGACAGTTTACGAGATTTTTAAAAAAAAACAGCGCGCGATTCTGAAGTACAAATAACTCGCTTAAACACTTAGACATGGATGTGCATGCACTTCGTTTATATACTTTATAAATGATAATATGAGTCGCGTTCTGACAAAACTGGGCATACTGCTTGTGCGTAAATTGTCATCCCAGATTAGCCTGTGCAGTCCGCACAGGCTAATTAGGGACGACAATTTCCGCTTTTATGGAATTTTTCGTTTAAATTATGTCTCTTCTTAGCGAAAATCCAGTTTAGGCGGAAAGTGTCGTCCCGGATTAGCCTGTGCGAACTGCACAGGCTAATTTGGGATGACACTTAACGCACATGCATTTTGTCCAGTTTTCTCAGGACGCGACATATATGGGTTATGAGCCAAAGGATCTTGGATTTGTATTTTATCGATTGATTGACGCACTGTCAAATTGTTCTTTTTTAAAACAGATTTGTTGTTGTATTGTGCATTGTTAGAGGTGCTCTGCTTATCGGTCAAGTCTTAATCATTGCAGCATAATGTAATGACTTTATATTACGATATTACATAGTGTTACTATACATAGAAACAAAATGACGTAACGAGCGGGCCGTTATTCGTATCTAGCGGGCCAATATAAATTACATATTTAACTATGTCGGCAGGCGGGCCGATTATTTACGTCCGACCCAGCTCAGCCGATGTTATTGTCAAATTATAATCCCTCAAAAACTATGCAGAACTTCTTTACTGTATCTTTAGTTTGAATGATAATTTATTTTAGCTTTTATTTAAAATTATAATAAATCAACAGTGAAACACATAGGCTACGCTTCTCACTTTTAGGCTTGATTGGTCTTCTCAGCTTTGAAAATGAGACTCTTCTCACAGCATACAAGAAGGTATGTCGGAAAATACATGATCTTGCGGTAATCCTGTATATATCTATTAAATTTCGTAAACCAGCACGTGTGTATCAGANATTGGATCAATTTATTTCCAAAATTAGGGATGTCTAGTATATTGATTTCTATATTTAGAATATTTCTTACATAAATTCCTTTAAGCAGACAGCGCAGATCCTGATGAGACGCCGCATCATGCGGCCGTCTCATTTGGGTCTACGCTGTTTGCCAAGTCCTTTTTTTCTAGACGCTAGGCATAAATGGGTTAAGCGTTTTAGTTGGACTTTTCTCGCGTCCTTTAATCATAGGTTGACGTCTTATTAGCAAGCGCATGAATACATCAATTAACTGAGTTGCAGCCTGTAGAGAAAAGAAGAAGTTCATGTTAAAACCTTCCAAAATCATTCAGTTTAAAACATTATTTTTGTATATTTAAGCGCGAGCGTATTGAAGCAAATGAGCCGCCTGGCGAACCATCGTCTTCCGGTCCTCGTTCGAACAGATCTCCCGGGCCTGGTTATTCACAGTATGAGGTCAGTGATAGGTCAGAGGTCAACAGAGGGTCACTTGACAACAGAAGCTATTCGGCGCATCAAATGACACGTACGGGCGACGCTATGGTCCATAGCGACATATCAAATGACATTTCGGTTGGCGGAGCCACAATACCAGTACCGAGCAATAACAATTATAATAGCGGAGGTGATAAAGCTAAACATACCAATCAGAAGGGTAAAGCATCGCAACCAAATGCCAATGTTGATACACGTAATACAAGTACAGGTGAAGTCCTTAAAAATAAAAAGCAAGTAGCTGTGCCAACTATGGCGGAAATTGCTAGTCAGTATGACACCGATCATTACGACAAATACAGCAGAAAGGTCCCTCCAGGCTCGAAAGACGTTGCGTCCTACGGTGAGAAAAAGAACATTGGTTATTCGAACGGAATGATTGTGACGTCTGTCCAAAAGACACAGCCACGAGCGAATGACGTCAAAACTAATAATGCCGTCACGAATCAAAAGAAATCGAGGCTTACAGGCGGAAAGGACGAAATCATTGATGAAGCGGTAGGTAGATACCAGCATTGTGTACAAATGTTAAAAGCTATACACTTTCACATATTTGCCTACTTATCAGGTATGGTAATGCATTTCCTGGATACAAGCGTACGTCCTCCTAATTTAATCGGTGTCAAAATAATTTAGCATACTTCATAAAACAAAGTTAATTACTATTTCGAGTTTGTTCTTTATTCCTAGCTCCTTATTTTAAAATTTCCAAAAAAATGTGCCAAGAAAAACCAGCTAGACATACGTTAGGATCCAAATATGAATTTGATTGATACATTAATATACTTCAGAGAGCGTATTAACATGAATTGACATGTCTCTTGCCGCATATCTTTATTGAGAACTGTATTGCAAAATAAACCTACTACGCTATCCACGAATAAACGTTTAAGGGATGTGTTTTTTTTCATTATGGCATATATTTTATGTAGATCGCGTTTGAAAGAAAACTACAAACCGAGAATCAGAAACCGACGGGGTATGCAAAGGCACAGGTATGGCTATCACTGTAAAGCTAATGCAAAGAGTTAGTACCAGAGAAAATGTATTGTTTGCATTCATTTCAACGAAAATATTTAGGACTTTAATTGTTCAATGGCATGGCAATATTTAGTGTATCTCGAAAGTGTTCAGTGTTGGTTTAGAGAACCGGTTTACCTTATTTCTCTTATCGAGTCACATAAAAATGTGTGGTTCAGTAAGCATATGCAAAACGAACATTATTTAACTTTGACGAATAATTACTTTTCTTTTCACACAGGAAGCAAAATTCTACAAGGATCCTGGTTATTATCTCAAGAAGCGAACAAGTATCAGCCCTACCCAGTGGGACATGAACAAGACAGAGATCCAATTTGAAAGACCACAGCGTAACGGAAAAGGAGTCCATTCTTCCGTGACGTCCGTTAACGGGAACAAACGCTCTCGACGTCCAAGCCTGGTAAATCAGGTGACGTCACGCAGCGCGGACTTCACGGGAAACGTGACCAACCGCGGGGGCATAACAGCCCGGATCTCGTTCTATGGGAATGGAGTATTCGTCGGGCTACAGAACCCGAAAGATGCAACAGCGGTTGTTCCTGGGGAAAAAATGTACCACTCATTGTGGCGTAAGGCGTTCTCGACTGCTTTAGAAAAATTGAAAGAAGATAAGGTAAAGTTTATAAATGATAATTTTATTCTTGAAAGAAACGCAATTTAAACACTGAAAAAACCTTTATTCAAGGAAAGTAGTTTACATAATGTCTTCAATATATTTTCGCCTTCATTTTGGAACTGTAAGCTCACAATTATAGACCTTGCGCCACTGGCAGTGGACCCTCCCCCCACCCCCGAGGTGAACTTTGTAGATTATGTATTTATAAAAGTACCATACCTAATTTTTCGTTTCCCGATTGGCGGCACAAAAGCGGACGGTTATTTAAAGGTTATAATATTTCAGTATGGATGGTCCGAGCTGTAACATCTACATGCATTGAAGGATTTCAAAATAACAAATTTGAACCTATATCAGACGATATTGTCAACAAAGAACCTGATAGCTATTTCTAAAAAGATGTGTTATACAAAGAAAAAAGACGGCTATCTTTACTGTCCAGATTAAACTTCGTGGGTAAAATAGCATTTAAATGCTCGAAGAAGCAAGAACATAGGGCTACTTCGAGCTATACTTTATCCTTTATTAAAGGATTTCAAAACAATTTTTGCATAATTGTAACCCTATGTAAGACAGTGTATTCCAAAGAAAACATATAGCATTCTTTAAAGTCAATGTAATACTTCAAAGTCAAAAGTCGAACAATTTAATAATGTTAACATAGAGCTTGTTCGAGGTATATTTTCCTTTATGTATAAAGTACTTAAATATGTATTTGCGCAAATGTTAACGTATCTCAGTTGTGTTTTACACGAAACAGGATAGTTTTCTTAAACGTCAATGTCATACTTAAGGTTCAAAATGGCTCCCTTTTAAGAGGAGGTAATACTTTGCGATATAAGGTCACACCAGAGCTCCTGATTTCTAACATACTATTTATGTTTCTCCGGGTTCTAAAAGTCTCATGCATTGAAAGATTCTGGAATAAATTACCACGTATTAATAACCATCTAGGACTAGGTTTCACAAGTTAACTATATGGCAACATTTACGACCAAAATCATGCTTTGAGGTCAAAAGTTGTAAAAAATAATTTGCTTGTACAAATAGTGTGTGTTATCTACTTTCTAACTTCTCCATTCAGGGATGGATATTGAAATAACTTGGTACCTTCATTAGCAGTTCTAGCTTATTTCCTTTAAGGGAAATTTTAGTAGAAACATAGGCCGCGTCATGCGAAAATGGGTCTTATGCCATATGCGTCCAGTGTGGCTCCAGACCAGCCTGCGCATCCACTCAGTTTGGTCTGGGCTACCCACGAAACCTTGCGTGCCTTTATAGCGGATAGTGTAGCTCCTAACCAGACTGGACGAGCGCGCAGGTGGTTTCTGGCTACGCTGGCCGAATGTAGAATAAGACCAATTTCTGAATGACACGGCTTAAATGATTTTTTAGAAAAACAAAATTGAACTTCAATTTTACCGTGTTTACGTGTTTTCGCTGTTTCCGGTAAACTTTGCTTGAACTAACAACAATTTGATTGATATTAATGCGNTTTTGCAAGAAGGCAAAGTGAGTCTTATGCTTAATGATGTTCGTGATACAAGTTTTCATTGATAATTTGATACTTTTCTTAAACTTCTTAGACAAGAAGGATTCTGCTGTCCACTCCGGACATTCTCGACGAGGAAGTCGAGCAGCGAGCACGTGACAAGAAACGATCGTTACCATGGAATCCAAAGCGCTTTCACAGTGTGCCCGTTGTATCGCCGTCTTTAGATGACTGGGCGTCGGTAAGTGCGACGCGCTAGGTTGAACATATGTATGGTGTATAAGTGTAAGCGACAATTATAACTATACGTGTTTACACTTACCAGACCGACCCTAATTTTGTTCGGACCTTATACTGTTTTATAGTATTCCATATTTGGTCAAATTCGAACACATTCGCTATTTATAAGAGACGTTAACAGAAACAAACACCGTATTATTGTTGGTCAAGCATCGTTTTATCACTGGAATAAATAAATATGATTGCGACAATAAAAATAATTATGATCATGATGATAATGATGACGACTATAACGACTACTACCACGGTGATGACGACTACGACCATAACGACGACGATAGTGATGAAGACTTTGACTATAATGGCGAAGATAACCCTTAATAAAGCCAAAGTCTTTATTGAATATTTTGCGTATCAATGTTCATTTAATTGGGACACTGACATGCTCTCGCACAGTCAAACTAATGCTCAGCGCCATATTATTGTTAATAGATTCGATAACTCTTGTGCATTATTAACATTCAGACCGGCGGAAAATCCTCGCCAGATTCCAAAGTCTTCGCCCGCGGGTCATATAAGGAGAGATTTAAAAAACAGACTGGCTTACAGGCGGTCATGAGGCAGCAACAACAGACATATGAGCAGCAGAATCAACGCCGTTTGGCGAGAAGCGAGAACAGGAATCCATCGCTCTCCCCAGTTATACCCAAACGCAGTACTATACTTACAAGATCCGGTTTAAACCGGATGTATAACATCCACGTGTGACAGTTTCGTTCGTTGATTATTATTTATGTATTTTTTGCGATTCTTGTTTGATATATTATTATTGTTCTATGTCGCATCGCTGAGAAAAAAAGGTAAAGGTAGCTATTAACTGAATGTAATTGTGACCATTGATTAAGAACTTGATGCACCTATATGTCTGTTGAGTCCGGCAGAAAAGTAACAAGACCCGGCATTCAGGTGTTTAGTAAATTTTGAAGCGTGTTTTGTTAGTGGAGATGTGACTGATGAAGAATCAAAATGATGCCGGGCTGGTTTCATTGAAGGGTTTGAGAAATTCAAGATGGCGTCCAAGATTCCTGTCATTTTCACTCTTATTTGGTTTAACGTATAGAAATGCATTATTTTATTAGTATAATATCATTTTGATATTGTTATACTTATTACATATAAATAAAGGAGTGCAAACTAATGTTATATTTAAACAATGATGAAGATGGCGTCCAAAATGGCTGCCAGAATCAAGATGGCTGCTAAACAAATGCTGCTAAAACCAAGATCCTATCCAATTTTGCATAAGAATATTGAATATGTACAAATAGTACATTAATAGCAACTAAGTGTTACATAAGTGTCTAATTAAATGAATGTCAATAATGCATGTGCAGAGTATAATATAACATGAAAATATCAACGTCTGACCATTGGAGAAAACTTATATTACCATATCACTTTGTACAGCACCTTCGTAAAATGTTTGATTTTTTTAATGAAAATACACCGGTGTAATGTCACAAAACTAATTATATCTCAATAACCAAATACCATTATACGTATAATTCAACTTTTGTTAACTATGGTCAAGATCAAAAAACCTTTTTCAAACATAATGGTACAAAGAAGTATGTGTACCTGTTTAGCTCATGCTGTTAGTTGTATAGCATAGAGTGATGTTCTTATGTAAATATTAGTTCAGTGCACATATTTTGTCTTTCATGCCAACAATAACATAACAAAATACATAATAATTCTTCATCTTTCCTTTCTCATCGACCAAGTAGCATGTTTTTTTCATGCTCATTGTTACATGGTATTATGTCACCGTGCACCTTTTGACAAACACAAAAGATAGTACATGGTAGTCGCGCTTTATTACATGAGCACCGAAGTTTTAAACATGGACTTACGCTTGTATACCCACATCTTTTCATTTAAGCTCTTTTGATGGAGCTAAAGAAACACTTGATGCTACTGTAACGGGAAAAGGGTGTCTGACGCCTCGTCCTTTCGCCAACCAACATCACACGGATTCAGATCTGGGGTCTGCATCACATGCGTGTTTCCATACACGCCTGTATGTGGGGACGTTTCGCATTTTCATAAAATGCTTTCATGGTTGGTGGCAAGCTTGCTAGCGATGGCATAAACTTACCCACCCTGGCTGCCCAAAGGTTTAGTCTTTTAATATATATTTCCTCTGTATCAGGCTTTCCAAAGCATTCTGAGCCAAACTGGATTCCTTCAAAACTTCCATCATACCAGCTGTCACATTTTTTAACAGTCTGATAGAGTTGCCTGCGTTCAGCATCTTAATAACTTTACCCATACAGATGCCAAAATATCCAGCCAAAGTGTCGCATCCAGAAATAGCGCGAGCAGAGATCAAGTCGGTCGCGTCAGGACATCATAGAAATGTTACGACAAAACACGCGCGTCTGTATCATCAGCTACCACATAAATGCCAATGTGTTCTGCTGCTACAGCGTCAACCATTGGCCTTACCATACTAACGTTAGCTTCGTCATGGGTTGTTTTTTAACCAGCTTGATTGATTATGACACCTTTATATAGTTCAGTGATCGCCAGTAACTAACAACTTGTTTGAGATAACAAGATTTAAAATTCTTTATTCGTGCACAACGCTTTACAAATCAGATAGAGCAGCTGTTGTTTGATTTCAGTGACACCTAGTATAACATTATGTGGTGGTAATGACATGTCACCTGTTAGTTTGTACACCCTTGAGACATTGGATTTTCTACCTGACCTGACGGCTCCAAATCATGGAAATGGACGGGATCGACAGTGTGAGCGCCGCGGCAACTTTCCGCGAAAAGAACGGTCACAATGTGCCGCATGGGGACAGACATGCGACAGGTGTCACAAGAAAAACTATTGGGAAAGAATGTGCAAGTCGAAATTAGTATATGATGTCGATCACGGTGACAGTGACAGTGAACACCGGTACAGAGGCAGACGATTAACATGAAAAAGCCTTGTTAATGGTCAAATACATCATTACTCAGGGCAATCTAGAAAACATGGACTGGACTCATGGACTGGACTCGTGGACTGGACTCATGGACTGGACTCGTGGACTGGACTCATGGACTAGACTCGTTGACTGGATTTATTATAACTTTGCACTGTATCACCATAGATAAACAAGGATCGCCTATGTTATTCAAATGGTCAAGGATTGGCCCGAAACCGGACATGGGTCTCTTTCCTGTACTGTTCTGTGCGGTTGGTTTGAACAAAGTTGTCCATATTCTAGTTTGGAATGTATTGACTGCAGGTGCATTTGAATTTCTAGTGGGTCAGTTTCAATGGTTTACGACAACCACTGGTCTGCAAAACACCATCAAAACAAGGCCTCCAGTCACATACTCATTCACCAATTCTAGGGTATTATGACCCGAACAAACCTCGTATACTGGAACAGACGCGAGTAAATATAGGTTAGGCTGCTGTCTTATGCAAGACGGGAGACCCATTGCGTATGCCAGCTAATCATTACGGAAACGGAAATTGGTTACGCAGTCATTGAGAATAAACTTCTCGCGATTCTTTTTTGGGTTGAAACGATTTTATCAATTTACATATGGCAGAGAAATAATCGTTCACTGCGATCACAAGCCGATTTCTTCAATAATTAAAAAAGCACGACATTATCAAAAATACTTCCTGCAATGTCCAAATACCAGGCCGATGTACAACACGTACCCGGCAAAAAATCCCGATGAGTGATTGCTTGTCACGACACGTGTTGCAAGACACATTTCCCGAAATAATCGAGCGTCTTGATAGTCACACGCACACAATATGTCAAGCGAGCGACTGCGATCTTAACATCACAGAATATTCCAATCACCGTGACGAATTGAGCTCGGAGGATGGTCTGATATTTCATGGTCACACATTGGTAATCCCAAAGTCCCTGCGAAATGAACTGGTGCAAAACGTTCATTCATCGCACTTGGGAATTACGAAGTCACTTGAGCGTGCTAAAGATTCGTTGGTTTGGCCGGGCATGTCTAAGCAAATAACCGATTACGTCAATAATTGCCCGATTTGCATCACTTACAGAAATGCGAATACCCCAGAACCGCTGATAACGACCGCATTCCCAGACAGACCCTTTCAGCAAATCGCCACTGATCTGTTCCGCATTAACGGACACGAATACCTTTAAACGGTCGACTACTATAGAAGGTTCTTTGATATTGGCGTCTTACCTAACACACAATCACACACAGTGGTAACGAAATTGCAAAAAACACGTGTCAAGAATGTTTTATATGATACTATATTATATCGGACAATGGCCCTCAAGTTTCTTGCGTCGAATTAAAACATTCGCCGAATATTGGGGATTCGAACACAGAACTTCTTCACCAGGTCAATTATCGTCATTATTGTGTTGGAGGGGTTAAATCATGTGACACATTTAAGCGGCGCTCTAGGAAAACGGGGCTTAATGCATGTGACGCATTTGAGCGACGCTCTGGGAAACCGGGGCTTAATGCATGTGACAAATTTGTACGGCGCTCTGGGAAAACGGGGCTTAATGCACGTTACACATTTCAGCGGCGCTCTTGGAAAAAGGGACTAAATGCATGTCACACATTTGAGTGGCGCTCTGGGGCTTAATGCAAGTGACATATTTGAGCGGCGGTCTGGGAAAATGGGGCTTAATGCATGTGTGTAAAGTGTCGTCCCCACTTTGGCCTGCGCAGTCTGTTTTAAATTAAAAATGAAATACATTCATTTAAAAAAATAAACACAACTAAATTGACACAAAAATGTGTTATTTTTTTACTCGAAATCGCATGAGTAAGGATGCAATATTAACATAGATATTTACATGTAAAAACGGATCGCGTGTAGTCCTTTGATTAATCTAAGGGAGACAACCTTAATAATGTAGTCTCCAACCTTCAAGCAAAACAGTGACTGTGTAGTACACCGCAATGTGTTTCCTACCACATGCACGGAGAAACATTACAAAATAACGTCATAACAAGTACCCATACAGAGAATTGTGTCTTCAAACACATGCTGTTGATTTTTGTTTTTAGAGAGTATAGCATTGCACACCCCGGCACATACTTAGTATACTCTAACCTTTAACAGGGTTTCTTTGATCTACATATTTCGAATGAATGTTTATATCACTGTTAATGTGTATTANTTAAATTTTAATGCAAAAATAAACAAAAATGATTGGGTGTTGTGAAAAATCATGTGCAACATTTTCTGGCCTAACATTCTTTAACACCACGCCAGCTGGCATAAGGAAATTCACACAATGTTAAACAAGCACTGTACATCATGTGATATGCCATCTGTTGGAGGTAGCGTGCATTGAAGGGAATATTTAACTCTTTCAGTGCTGGAACCGAATTTTGAAAGCCTTTGCAAACAGTTTGGATCCAGAACGTGGCGTCTAGTCAGGATCCAAACTGTTTGCTATTCTGATAGTGGTCTTTGAAAAAAAAAGTGAAGAAAATGATGATTTTAGAAATTCAGCAGACGACATTTTAGCAGACTACACATTTCCCAGCATGCACTGAAAGGAATATTTAAATAAAATCAATTAGTCCCGCAGATAAGAATTTGGCATTTTGTGTTTTTGTTCATGAGGCTAGCAATCATGCGGCTAGCAATTGGTCAGAAAATAATTAAGTATGAGTTGTAATTATGGTTGCATAAATACATTTCAAAGCTAATTCCCACGTAGTATTATGGTATTTTGATATTATATTTTTTTCCTTTGCTTATAAATTATCAGGATGGAAACAGAATATTTGCAGTACATTTTTGCAGAATGTAAAATAAGCTATTAATTAGCGAATATATAACTAAGTTTTAAAATATGTGCTGATAGAACAACACAAACAGTATACAAGTCCTGCTGGCGTTCATGGTCGACTGATGACATTGCCAGTATTGATCATGGGCAATCTCCAGTTCTAGCCATGCTCAGGTTATTAATTGAAAGGCCTTACGCAAATAAAGGCAGGATTCTGTCATCAATCCATGGCTCTTAGTGGCTTGCCAATAACAAATCGAAACGACGACGACGGTGACGACGACGACGACGACGACGTCGACGTCGATGGCGACGACGACAACGATGATGATGATGATGATGATGCTGAAGATGATGATGATAATGATGCTGACGATGCGCTGATGACGGCGACGACGACGACGACGACGATGATGATCATGATCATGAGGGCCTTTTTAGCCTTCCTCTGAATGCCATTTAAGACGTCCATTGAAACCAGTCAAAGCATCAAGTGATATTTTACATTAACATAACGATGTAGTGCACACGTGGTGCTTAACTTTGCGTGAGACTTGACGACATGTTAGATGAGTAATATTAGGGACCTTTAGAACGGATGATGATTATGATGATTATGATGATGATGATGATGATGATGATGATGATTACGATGATGATTATGATGATGATGATGATGTTGATGATGATGATGATGATGATGATGATGATGATGATGATGATGATGATGGTGATGATGATGATGATNCGATGATCATATTGATGATCATGATGATGATCATGATGCTGATGCTGACGATGACGACGATGATGATGATGATGATCACAGTTTGACTGTTGCTACTAAATAATTATTTGTTTTATTTCATCAACAGTTTAATAACCGACTTACGGCGCTTTAAGTGGGCCTTTTTACCCTTCCTCTGAATGCCATTTAAGACGTCCATTGAAACCAGTCAAAGCATCAAGTGATATTTTATATTAACATAACGATGTAGTGCACGCGTGGTGCTTAACTTTGCGTGAGACTTGACGACATGGTAGATGAATAATATTAGGGACCTTTAGAACGGATGATGATGATGATGATGATGATTATGATGATGATGATGATGATGATTACGATGATGATTATGATGATGATGATGATGATGAAGGTGATGATGATGATGATGATGATGATGATGATGATGATGATGATGATGATGATCTTGAACAGTCAAACTAATGCTCATCGCCAAATATTGTTAATAGATTTGATTATTCTTGTGCATCATTAACATCCAGACCGGCGGCAAATCCTCTCCCTATGTTAAAGTCTTCGCCCGCGGGTCCTATAGGGAGAGATTTTAACAACAGTCTGGCCTTCAGGCGGTCACGAGGCAGCAACAACAACCATATATATAGCAGCAGCAACGTCGTCTGGCGAGAGCGAAAGAATGCGAGACCACGAGTCCACCGCTCTCTCCAGTTATACCCTAACCCAGTACTATACTTACAAGATCCGGTTTAAACCGGATGTATAACATCCACGTGTGATAGTTTCGTTCGTTGATTATTAATAATGTATTTCTGCGATTGTTGTTTGATATATTTACTTATTTATATCGCGTTGCACAGAATAAAAACCTATCAAGGTAGATATTAATTGAATTGTATTGCTACGTTTGACTTAGAACTTGATGTAACTAACTGTTTGTTTAAGTCCGGCAGAAAAGTGGCCATTTTCACTAGAGCCGGCATTGTGATGTAAAGTAAAAGTTGAAGTGTTTTTTGTTAGTGGAAATATTTCTGACGAAGAATCAAAATGATGCCGGGCTGGTATCATTGAGGATTTTGATAAATTCAAGATGGCGTCCAAGATGGCTGTCATTTTCACTCTTATTTGGCTTAACGTATAGAAATGCATTGTTTTGTGTATTATAATGTCATTTTGATATTGTTATACATATTACATATGAATACAGGATTGTAAACCAATGTTATATTTTTAGAAAATGATAAAGATGCATCCAAGATCATACACACTATTTTCATAAGAATGATGAATATGTACAAAAAATACATTGGTAGCAATAAAGTGTTACATAAGTGTCTAATGGAATAAATTTCAGTAATACATGTGCAGAGTATAGTATAACATGATCATATCGACGTAATTCTGACCATTGGAGACAAATTGTATTACCGTATCTTTGTGTACAGCACCTTCGTCAAATGTTTGATTTGTTTTAATACACCGGTGTAGTGCCATAAAGCTTATTAAATATCAATTGAAATACCATAAAACGTATTATTCAATTTATGTTAACTAAGGTCAAGATCAGGTCACTTTTACTTTTTTTTTCAAACATAATGATATATCGTAGTTTGTGTACCAGTTTACATGTAGCTCATGTTGTGCCTAGTCTAGCATAGAGAGATGTTCTAATGTAAATATTAGTTCACATATTTTGTCGTTCATACCATCAATAACATAACAAAATACATCATAATTCTTCATCTTTCCCTTCTCATCGACAAAGTAGCATATTTTGTCTGCTCATTGTTACATTGTATTATGTCAACTTGAACCTTTCGACAAGCACAAAGATAGTACATTGTAGTCGCGCTTGATAACATGAGCACCGAAGTGTTGAACATGGGCTATGGCTTGTATACGAATTTGTTTTATCAGTAACGCTCATTGGCTGTAGCTAAAGCAACACTTGCTACTATAATGGGTAAAAGGGTGTCTGATGCCTCGTCCTTTCGCCAACCGTCATCACATGGATTCAGATCCGGGTTTCTGCATCTAATGCGTTTCCATACACGCCTGTATGTGGAAACGTTTTACATTTGCATAAAATGCTTCCATGGTTGGCGGCAAGCTTGCAAGCGATGGCACAGCCTTACCCGACTTGCCTACCCTGGCTGCCCAAAGGTTTTGTCTTATAATATTTATTTCCTCTATATCATGCTTTCCATAGCATGTTGAGACAAACTTGTCGATTCCTTCACAACTTTCATCATACCAGCTGTCATATCCTTACAGTCTGATAGAGTTGCCTGAGTTCTGCATCTTAATAACTTTACACTTACCGATGCCAAAATATCCAGCCAAAGTGTCGTATCCAGAAATAGCGTGAGCAGAGATCAATTCAGTCGCGATATTTCTATTATTTGGGCAGTTTTGCCAATGTCTATTACCGCTCTCTCCCTTACTCGTGATTTCATGATGATCAATCAGGACATCAGAGGATTGTAACAACAAAACAAACACGTCTGTATCATCATCTACCAAATAAATGCCAATGTGTTCTACTTTAACAGCATCAACCATTTGCCTTACCATTATAATGTCAAAATCTCGATTGTTTGTCTTTAAGTCAGCTTGATTGAGTTTGACACCCTTATATATTTCAGTGGGCGTATCATGATCTTCTGTAACTTACAACTTTTGTGTTTGAGTTCACAAGATTTGAAAGTTTTTATCCGTACATAAAGCTTTACAAATCAGAGAGATCAGCTGTTGTTTGATCTCAGTGACAGCTACTATATCATTATGTGGTGGTAATGACATGTCACCTGTTGGTTTGTACACTCTTGAGACATTGGATTTTCTACCTGACTTGACAGCCCCCAATCATGGAAATAGACGGGATCGACGATGTGAGCGCTGCGGCAACTCGCCGCTCAAAGGATAGGTCCCATCATAACAGACCATTTAACAAAATTGATACTGGGTAAAGCGCTAACACAATATCTCAAAACAATTCGAATCGCTCAATATCAAAGCCCGTTTAAAAGCCCCTGATACGAGACTTACTTCATACTCCGGCGATAACATTCATGTATGGGACAAAATAAACCAACACTGCAAATACCGAGAATCTGAGACACATGCTACGTTTTACATCGCTAATTGCGCACAGCCCCTAATGGGTCTGCAAATCTCGCTTGATTTAGGTCTGTTGAAATTTACCTCTGCGGTCAACGAACATAATGGCAGTCATATGACTAAGGATTTCGTCATGTCTGAACACAGCGACCTAGTTAAAAGGATCGGAGCCCTCCCGGTCAAAAGTAAATTGTACATTCGCGAAGATGCGATTCCGGTGGTGACGCCACAAAGACGCTTACAGTAAGACTTAAAATCTCGCCTCAAGTCCGAACTTGCGGAAACTTGCGCCTTCCATATGTTTTTTTCGGCTTCCAGCGACCAATTTGTCAAAAAGTGAATGAAATATTTGAGGGATTACCAGGTATTCACCCGCTGGTTGACGACATCCTGGTATGAGGTCGCACCCCAGGAACATGATCCAATTTTGACTCAGGTATTGATACGAACGCGCGAACGCATCAAATTTAACCCGCTTCAATGCACAATCGGTGTTAGTTCATTACCATTCTTTGCTCACGTGATACCGACACCGGTTAACAAGCCGATCCGACGAAAATTAAGGCAATTTTAAAATTGCCGACCACAGACAGCTGCGAAAAAGTCGAAACCTTGCTAGGACTCGTAAATTACATGCACAATTCGCGCCAATCTTAGCCGAGGTCACCGCATCCCTAAGAAGCCTCCTAAAAAAAGAGGTGGAGTGCCTGGCGCGCCTCAGGAAAAGGCCCTGTTGATGATTAAATACATCATTACTCAATCGCCAGTTCTAGGGTATTATGACATTAACAAACCCCTTATATTGAAAACAGACGCGAGTAAATATGGGTTAGGCTGCTGTCTCATGCAAGACGGGAGACCCATTTCGTTTGTCAGCAAATTATTAACGGAAACGGAAATTGGTTACGCAGTCAGTGAAAAATAACTTTTCGCGATTCTTTTTGTATCGAAACGATTTCATCAATTTACATACGGTAGGGAAAAAATCGTTTACAAGCCGATTTCGTCAATAATGAAAACAAGAGGGCCATAGGCCCTAATGCGCTCACCTGAGACCCGAAGGAACTAAACTTTTCTGGGAAGGCGGAGTTCAAAATAATAAAAGTACTTCATGAAACATAAATATTATCATAAGGTTCACAAGAAGAAATGCGCTCGCCTCTGGAAACCATGCTTTTCAGAGCACCGGAGCCATTTTGAAAGTAAATCCATATATTATAGGAACATATGTTCTCAGCATGTTCATTAAGATTGAACTAAAATGTGACTTATAGAGAGTTCACAATGTTTCACTATAGCAATAAAAAGAAATCTGCCACCCACCTGAGGGCCTTGCATTTAAACAAACTGTAACTATTTTCAGACTCACCTTGCAATGATATTTCAAATTAAAACAACAATCAACCCTATTTAAAACAAAAATCTTTGATAATCACACCAAAACTACCGACCTCATCCATAAACTGTGTGCCATAACAATTTGTGCTCCACTCTTATCAGTCTGAAGGTCTTTGATGTGAGTTCCCAGCTGGGGCATATTTCTAGGGACTAAGGGAATTTTAAGCTGCAAACCTGTTAATCACATTACCATTTCAAAAGGCATCAATGAATACTACTGTACCAGAACAATTCAGTCACAGTCAATAGAGAATTAATCAGTTACTGATAAGCAGGTGGATAAATGGGATCATTGGAGAAATAAGAGTGCATTCCTGACAAGCCATGCATTCATGATTGGAGGTCAAACACAATTCAAGTTATATACAGTTGTTTCTCCCCTTAGTAATTTTCTGTGAAATCAATATTACTACTTAAAATTTTGAGAATATTTAATTTAGGTTTTTCAGATGGCATGAATATGTTTGTTGCACTTCATTCCCCAACCAATCATCATCATAATAATCCTCTTCAGAAAGGAAAAAAAAAATATTTTTGGCAATTTAACTGTATATCTTATCGGCAGAATTAATATTCAGATGACTGCATAGAGATCATGAATATCATAATATGCATAAATTTCATTCAACGTGTACATTGGTAATTTCTTAGTAGAGTGTAAACAAGGTTACACTATAAAGCCATTAAAGCCATGTTTTTCAACAGACCGTTACCATAAAGGAACTCGACCTAGATATCATAACAAGATATCCATAAAACCAATGTTTTGACCAAGTTTCATGATGATTGGATAACAAATGTGACTTCTAGAGTGTTCACAAGCTTTTTTTACAATATAAATATCCGGAAAAAGACCTCCCCCCTGACGGCCATGTTTTTTTACCGATCCGAACCATTTTCAAACAAAACCGTCGTATCCAGGAAACAAATGTTCTGACCAAATTTCATGAAGATTGTTCCAAAAATGTGTCTTCTAGACTGTTCACATGTTTTCACTATATACATATAGAGAAAACTGCCCACCCCCTGGCGGCAATGTTTTTCAAATGATCACGACCATTTCTGAACTCGTCCGAGATATCCACAACCAATGTTTTGACAAAATTTCATGATGATTAGGCAAAAAATGTGACTTCTAGAGTGTTCACAAGCTTTTTTTTTCTATATAAATCTAAGGAAAATGACCCCCCCCCTGGCGGCCATGTTTTTTTTACCGATCTAAACCATTTTTGAACTCAACCGTCGTATCCAGGAAACAAATGGTCTGATCACATTTCATGAAGATTGGACCAAAAATGTGACTTCTTGAGTGTTCACATGTTTTCACTATATACATATAGAGAAAACTGCCCCGCCCCCTGGCGGCCATGCTTTTTCACCAATGTGGACCATTTTCGAACTCGTTCGAAATATCAATAAAACCAAAGTTTCGACCAAGTTTCATGAGGATTGGGCAAAATTGTGACTTCTAGAGTGTTCACAAGATTTCTCTATAGCCATATAAGGAAAACTGCCCCGCCCCTTGGCGGCCATGTTTTGCAACGGACCGGAACCATTTTAAACTCAACCAACATAATTATCATTAAGACAAACATTTTCACAAAGTTACATGAAGATTTGGCATTAAATGTGACTTCTACAGTGTTCACAAGTTTTTTTTTACCTAGTGACCTAGTTTTTGACCCAGCATGACCCAGTTTCAAACTCGGTCGAGGTATCATTGGGAAAAATGTTCTGACCAAGTTTCATAAAGATCGGACAAGAAATGTGGCCTCTAGAGTGTTCACAAGGCAAAATGTTGACGACGAACGACGGACGGACGACGGACAAAAGGCGATCCCAAAAGCTCACCTTGAGAACGTTGTGCTCAGGTGAGCTAAAAAAACTATTGGCTGCGACACCGCCGAGATTATCAAGAATACTTCTTGCAATGTCCAAATACCAGGTCAATGTACAATACGTACCCGGCAATAAATCCCAGTGAGTGACTGCTTATCAAGACTTGCGCTTCCAGACACATGTCCCGAAATAATCGATCGTCTTGATATTCACGTGCAGACAATAAAACAACAACTTCCCGTCACAGATCGCAGACTTCAAATAATACGAACAGAAATCACGAAAGACCCACAAAACGGTCTATAACCGAAAGCTGGCCGGAAGCTGCGAGCGACTGTGATCGAAACATCACAGAATATTTCAATCACCGTGACGAATTGAGCTCGGAGGATGGTATGATATTCCGAGGTCACACATTGGTCATCCCAAAGTCCCTACGTCATCACACTTGGGAATTACGAAGAACACTTGGGCGTGCTAAAGATTCGTTGTTTTTGGCCGGGCATGTCTAAGCAAATATCCGATTACGCAAAAAATGCCCGACTTGCCTCACTCACAGAATTGCGAATGCCCCAGAACCGCTGGTAACGCCCTTTTCCCAGACAGACCCTTTTAGCAATCACCACTGATCTGTTCTACTTTTACGGACAAGAATACCTTGTAACGGTCGACTACTATAGTAGGTTCTTTGAAATTGACCAATTACCCCACACACGATCACACACAGTGATACCGAAATTGCAAAAAACACATGTCAAGAATGTCAATTCTCGATATTCTGATATCGTTCAATGGCCGACAATTTTTTTCGCCGAATTAAAAAAAAATCGCCTTATGTTGCGGATTCGAACAAAGAACGTCTTCACCCGGTCATCCACAAAGCAATGATTTGGCCAAAAAGACAGTAGGGACAGCTAAAAAGCTAATGCAAAAAGCATTTAACACGAAAACCAACGTTTATTTAGGACTGCTTGAATATAGCAATACCCCGTTACAGTACGGTTATGCGCCTGATCAATTAGCTCTTGGTGGTCGAACCATAATCAATTGTACCAATCACAAACAAAGCACTGCAGCCAGCAGTGATCAAGACAGACAGGTACGCACACGTAGGCAAAAGTGAAAAGCACAACAGAAGTCCAATTTCGACAAAACAACGCGACCGTGAGCGCCATTTTCTGAAAAATCTGTTAAGTTGGGAAAGTCATGAAAGTTCACAGTAACCGCTAATACATAGTACAAACGGCCGATGGTGGCACGTATCGCAGAAACAGGTGAGTTTTGCACAAAACGCGCGAAAATACCAGGGATATTGAGCCAGTCGATGCAGCCAGATAAAAGCCCTCATGATAACCCCAAGGTGGAACCACTGTTAATCTCAGATCCCCGCAATGACCCGGTTATGAACCCAGCTTCATGATATAAGCCACGGGCAGGGCGATAAGTGATTGACAATCGTAAATATGTATTAAGAGAATGGACAAATTAGAGACAATTACAATCAAACAAAAGCCATGCATCTAAATCCATAATTTGATTTTAAACTGACAGTCATTAATCGTCGATATTTTGTTGAAAACTCTGATTTATATTCAATATTTTGATAATTCTCTACCATATTAATATATCACAAAGTTATACCATTTTATTCCATCAATATAACTAGTTTGTCTTTTTAGAAAAGGAGGGAGATGTTCTATTATGAAAAGACTATCTACAACCATGTGTATTGTGAAACTGAAACAATTGCAAAACAAACAATTTTTAACGAATTGAAATTGAAATATTCACGGAGGTACAGAAGGGACCGACATCAACATGGGATTTCAGAAAATACAAGCAAATACATATTTAAACCAATGTTTATGGTTGTTTTTTTATTTTATCCAGTACGACATATCACTGTTGTATTACGACTAATGAGCTGTTAATCGTTAATAAATACTGCTACAATAGCAGTGCTAATAGCTTACTTGGCATTAAAGATGTCTTTTCGCAACTTCCCGCATGCATATTGTTTTGCAATATGCTGTATATATCAGAGTACACGTATCTAATACGCTGTTTTACTTTCATACAAATATTACTTGTTAAGACGAAGTGCTATAATCGAGTATTCGTTAACATACAGTTCTGTTATGTTATATTACTTCATGTATGATACAAAACAGGCGATGCAATGTTTCGCGTTTAACTCTCGTCTGCCGACATCAAAAGTAAAGGTAACACTTTATCTCTCATCGTGTAATTAACAAAAACAAATGTTTGTCATAAGGATTCGCCGTGTCACGTGTCAAACTCGTCTACATAGGTCAGACGCCAAGGTCATACTTAGAGTTCAAACGATATATGTTGGCAAAACACAGCTGGTATGGACTTCAACTTCACCTATCATGGCATTTTAATATAACGTGACGCCATCTGGTTCACAATCTGGAGATGGCGTGTCGCGTGTGAGACCCATGCCTTTGGTTTAAAGGTTAAGGTCAAACTTAGAGGTCAAAGGTTACGTGCAATATGTAACTCCATTATTCATCTGCCAAAAAACATAAAATGTTTACCATATGGATAAGGCGTGTCACGTGCAGTATCCAAAGCCTAATGTCAAGATTACACTTTTAGGTTTAAGGTCTAATTTAATCGTTAACCAGCTTGATCAGACTGCAAACGGACCATTCAGCGTGGATTTTACAGTTACTTACCACTTATTTACCATCATGTTGAGATGGCGTGTCTCCTGATAGACCTGTCTCCGTAGCTCCAAGGTCAACGTCACTCTCACAAATGTCCATTTTGGGCATAGTATGGCTTGTCCGGACTGTAACTTCATCATTGAATATGCAATTATATAACATTGTACCAAATGTATCCACCGTTTGGAGAAGGCGCGTCGAGCTAAAGGTGTATGCCCCCCCCCCCTACGCAAAGGTCAACGTCACGTTAAGGGGTCACTGGTCACACATGGGCATTGTGAGAGACTAAGACTTGCAGGAACCTCCTGCCATGCGTGGACATATAAATGGGCGTCTTGTGTTGAACCCTTACCTAACTCTGTCTGCTAGGGCCAGAGTTTTTAATTAAAATGACAGTTTCACCCAGCTCTAACCTCTGCTATCGTCTCTGTTGTTGTTAGATTAACAACAGACAGGGCATTCCAAGGTGAGCTTGGATGCTCCAAATAAGGCAAAAGTTATAATTAGATTTTATGTTTAGGGGCCATTCTCGAACTTCGATTGGTCAGGCCTAGTATTCAAGCATATTAATTATTTGAATTCCCATTGTAAGTCGCCCAACTCTTCAGTGTACTGAGAACCTTGAAACAAGTAGGTTGGTCACTTATGCGCTAGTGGACTCTGAAACTAGTGGGTCTGGCACGACTGTTAATCATTTTTTGGGGACTACAAATAGCAATATGCAGTAAGTAATAATTGTGTTACCTCATAATTGTCAGTTTTATGAGAGAATTAATTTTTCCTTATCGATAGTATTTCCTAATATTTCATCAGTAATTTATTTTATATCTTAATAAGATTAGATTGATGGTAAAGGGCAGGAAAACCACACATAATGTTATATGTTAATTGATTGATTGTATATGTGTGATCTGTATGAATGTACAATTATGTATTCATGAGATATTGTTTGTATCATGACCTATACGACCTTTGTTAAATCATGTATTTTATATAATGCATGCGTCTGATTGAACTTTGTATTATGTCTAGGTAACTTTGTTATTTGCAGATAATCGTCTTCAAGTCTTAACGTCTTAACATCTTCGGGGTCTGCACGTCATTTAACGTCTATCAATAAAGTGAAGAATTTTATTATACAAGACGCGTGTGTTGCTTTGTCTTCTAAGCTCCCCAAAAGGTGATCGTGCCAGGAGTTGCGTCTCTATACTCCGTGGCACAGTTATTGAATAATTAAAAGTTACTGCGATAGGAACTTGACAATTATCGCATAGAAAGAGTGACTGCGTAACCTCGTTTCCTACAGGCATGTTTTAGCTTGTTGCATTATAACACGCATTCTAGACAATGGTCGCGACATGTTGCAAGTAGTCATTAAGTTAAAGCAGATGTGGTAAATTTAGTCGCACCACCAACCTTATCCAAATTGTTTAGTCATTTATAATGGACATTAATGGGCATGCATTTTCGAAATTACAGTCAACAACATTAGATTAATGCATTTTGTTTTATATGTTTATGAATATTTTTTTCGCACTATCGTTTTTATCGGTCAATGAACAACTATTTAGAGTTATGCCGCCTATTAATGTTCCCATGATGGCGTTAGCTTATGAACGACAAGGCGAAACATATTTCGATTTAACCTTGACGCATATTTTCAACATGGAAATGAGACTAATATTTTAATAATGCTGTGCTCATGATTGCTACTTCTTTTTTTTTGGAATTGTTGATGGGAAATTCAAACAACGTTAACCTTATTTTGTGTTTTATATGAAATACTAAAACAAATCTTGTCATAAATTGTGATTAACTGATTTGATGTAAAAGAACACGTGTATTTGGTTATTACATATGCTGTTATTAGGTCAATAATAGTATTGCTAAATCGTTGCAACTTTAATTCTGTAAAAACATTAGTCGGCCCAGAAAAGTATCCTACATTTCGTTCAAAGGTGAGCTAAACTGCAAACGTAAAACGTTGGACGAATGCTTTTTTTAATAAATCAAAGCGCGCGTTTTACCGGTAAACGTGGAAGATACACAGCGAATACGCGCATAACCGAATCGTTGTCATGGTAACCAGAAAACTGCTGATGGGATATGAGTTATTTTCACAGCTCCTCTCTACTAAGCAAAATCGATCCAGGGCTGAGGAATGCAAGACGCGTTTACCACCGCGCACTGAGAAATTACACATCGTCATAAAATCTAGGATTTCTCATCAAGTGTTGGAGTAGAAGTTTAAAATGGGACAGTGTCTTACAGTTTGTGCAAGCGCTGGAATAAATCGCAGTCAGAAGTTTTGTGAATAGTGAACATTTTTTGCAGCAGCCATGGGATTCGCTACCTCGTCGGTGTGGATTAAAGTGGCGATTATTTGCCTGGCCTTGGCCCTGCTACTGTTCGTCATTGGATTCGCCACCACCCACTGGATGGTCAGCACTTATGGCACTGGATGGTCTATCTACCGGAAGATATCGTACGGGTTGTGGCGTTTCGAAGACTGCGATCATAACCGCTGCAATGACTACAAAATCGGCTTTACCAGAGACCGCAACTGGGAAGGTAAACAAATTGAAAAGCGAAAACGAAAACTGACTGCATACCATTTCTGTTTTTAAAATGTCGTAAACTCGACTGATTATAAAGCAACAAAACATCAGACAACATATTTGTACATAATGGTCCTCATTACATGACCCAATAATATTATATTGTTTAAGACGCTTGGCGCTTATTAAGTATTGATTAAATGTTGCCAAATGTTTGAGAAAATATTACCATACATAAAAAGTAGCTTAATATTGTCGACCAGAGCCCTGCTAACAATGCTAAATCGAATTAATAAAAATAAGACAACGTATATATATGTTCATATACACTGCTCATAGTATAAGTATTTTAAAAGACATTATCCTTCTAATGACTGCGGATTACTCATTTGAGTTAATCTTAGTTAATTGTTTACTTGCGGATTAGTTGCAATAATCAAACTCCAAGCTATTTACCCTTCGCGTCGTATGCGACTTGGCTCGCCGCGCATCAGTTGTTCATGATTTGCCNACTCGTTGGAAAAAATGAGAACTAGGCATTCGATATCCAAGTGTGGATTAAAAGCGTTAATTAGTGACACCACATGTCTGCACACGTGTAGATACCGTTATTTAGATAAGATATCACGTGTCACCTTCAAATAACATGTATAATGACAATCAAGTGCATTACTTTAAGAGTAATAAAACACAGCATGCATTAGGCTTCATGCTGAGTTTTATTACTCTTAAAGTAATGCAGATGAACCTTGCTTCTATTACTCACCTAATAACTGATAAAACTATATAAAAAAAAAAAACACCAACTATTATGTGATGATCAGATCGATAACATAAACAATTTAAATCTGCTAATATATTCGATATTAACATATTGTAATTGGCTTTGACAGTGTTGACGTTCAGTTGTTCGTGGGTACGACCACGTGCATTTATCCATTTCTTTCACTTCTCGAAATCCTGTTTCGGCTTTGGAAACGGTATAAATGCAACGTCAACAACTATTTTTTCTGGGTATCGATTGCCCGAGTTACACAATTCCAATTGGAACCGTTTAGCTATATTTAATATACGTTTTTAAAGAGGAAAACAAACAAAACTCGTTGAAAAATGTGAATATCTACATTCAGCGTGTCTAGAAAATAGCGGACAGCTCGTTGGTAACTGAAGCGCCCGATAAATCGATGGCTGATTGATCGATCGATTTTTTGATAAGTATTTGATTGACAGTTGGCGAGATGTCAGTTGCGTCTCTATACTCCGTGGCACAGTTATTGGATAATTTAAAGTTACTGCGAAAGGAACTTGACAATTATCGCATAGAAAGAGTGACTGCGTAACCTCGTTTCCTACATTTATTGCATAATCTGTGAAAGACATATTGCGACATGGATATAAGAGAAGACGGGGAGGTGGAGTTTGCCGGAAACCGCCAAGAAGCCAGTGCGGATAAAGCCACTTCAGACAAAGGGTCTTCGCGCAGCAAGACGAGTAGCTGCAGGAGACGCCGTGCCGAGCTTAAGCTCGAACAAGCCAGACGGCGCCAAGAGTTGGAACGCCGGCACCTAGAGCTCCAACGCCAAGAAGGCGAGCTACGACAACAGATCGAGATCCAGGACCTGGAAGATCGTTTGGTCAACGCAGAGGTTGATTCGACGTCTTCAGTCTCATCCGGATCCGGACCATCAACGTCCAGTGAAATTGATGCCCCAAGGACGACGGTGCCACATAAAGCTGTGAACAGTGACATAAAAGTTGATGAATACCTTTCAGGACTTAAAAAATTCACCAATAACTTACAGGACAACATGAACCTTCCAAAACTCGTTTTCTAGCTTGTTGCATTATAACAAGTATTTTAGACAATGGTCGCGACATGTTGCAAGTAGTCATTAAGTTAAAGCAGATGTGGTTAATTTAGTCGCACCACCAACCTTATCCAAACTGTTTATTCATTTATAATGGACCTAAAGGGGCATGCATTTTCGAAATTACAGTCAACAACATTAGATTAATTCCTTTTTTTTTGTATATGTTTATGAATATTTTTTTCGCACTATCGTTTTTATCGGTCAATGAACAACTATTTAGAGTTATGCCGCCTATTAATGTTCCCATGATGGTGTGAGCTTATGAACGACAAGGCGAAACATATTTCGATTTTACCTTGACGCATATTTTCAACATGGAAATGAGACTAATATTTTAATAATGCTGTGCTCAGGATTGCTACTTCTTTTTTTTTTAAATTGTTGAAACAACGTTAACCTTATTTTGTGTTTTATATGAAATACTAAAACAAATCTTTTCATAAGTTGTGATTAACTGATATGATGTAAAAGAAAACGTTTATTTGGTTATTACATATGCTGTTATTAGGTCAATAATAGTATTGCTAAATCGTTGCAAATTTAATTCTGTAAAAACATAAGTCGGCCCAGAAAAGTATCCTACATTTCGTTCAAAGGTGAGCTAAACTGCAAACGTAAAACGTTGGACGAATGCTTTTTTTAATAAATCAAAGCGCGCGTTTTACCGGTAAACGTGGAAGATACACAGCGAATACGCGCATAACCGAATCGTTGTCATGGTAACCAGAAAACTGCTGATGGGATATGAGTTATTTTCACAGCTCCTCTCTACTAAGCAAAATCGATCCAGGGCTGAGGAATGCAAGACGCGTTTACCACCGCGCACTGAGAAATTACACATCGTCATAAAATCTAGGATTTCTCATCAAGTGTGGGAGTAGAAGTTTAAAGTGGGACAGTGTCTTACAGTTTGTGCAAGCGCTGGAATAAATCGCAGTCAGAAGTTTTGTGAATAGTGAACATTTTTTGCAGCAGCCATGGGATTCGCTACCTCGTCGGTGTGGATTAAAGTGGCGATTATTTGCCTGGCCTTGGCCCTGCTACTGTTCGTCATTGGATTCGCCACCACCCACTGGATGGTCAGCACTTATGGCACTGGATGGTCTATCTACCGGAAGATATCGTACGGGTTGTGGCGTTTCGAAGACTGCGATCATAACCGCTGCAATGACTACAAAATCGGCTTTACCAGAGACCGCAACTGGGAAGGTAAACAAATTGAAAAGCGAAAACGAAAACTGACTGCATAACATTTCTGTTTTTAAAATGTCGTAAACTCGACTGATTATAACATCAGACAACATATTTGTACATAATGGTCCTCATTACATGACCCAATAATATTATATTGTTTAAGACCTTTGGCGCTTATTAAGTATTGATTAAATGTTGCCAAATGTTTGAGAAAATATTACCATACATAAAAAGTAGCTTAATATTGTCGACCAGAGCCCTGCTAACAATGCTAAATCGAATTAATAAAAATAAGACAACGTATATATATGTTCATATACACTGCTCATAGTATAAGTATTTTAAAAGACATTATCCTTCTAATGACTGCGGATTACTCATTTGAGTTAATCTTAGTTAATTGTTTACTTGCGGATTAGTTGCAATAATCAAACTCCAAGCTATTTACCCTTCGCGTCGTATGCGACTTGGCTCGCCGCGCATCAGTTGTTCATGATTTGCCGTTCAAAACAGACGAGACGAAATGAGCCTCGTTCTGTAAAAAAGGGGGTTTAATGGATGTTCGACAAGTGTCGTCCCACATTAGCCTGTGCAGTCCGCACAGGCTAATCAGGGACGACACTGTCCACCTAAGCTGCATTTTCGTAAACAAGAATCTTCCTTTAAAAGAAAAATACAATAAAACCGGAAAGTTTCGTCCCTGATTAGCCTGTGCGAACTGCACAGGCTTATAGGAACGACACTTTACGCACATGCATTTAACCCCCTTTTCACATATCGATGCTCAATTAAGCATGGCATTAAGGAAATAAAGAAACATGATCGTGTTTCACCAGGGCATTTATTGAAAATGCCATCGACATAGCAAGGACACTAAAAACTAAATGCCGTTAACGAATTATTTATCTTTTAAATCACAAAATATTTCAACCGAGTAAGTGAACATTTATCGGGGCAATTGGTCAAATAATATAAATACAAAATGTACGAACACAATTGGACACAACCGTCACATGTCAGTGCTCGTTAACATGTGAATAATTAAATTCGTGGTTAAATTCAAATAAATGATCTCAATACCATAATGACAAAAGTATTTATTCATGTCGTGCACAATATCGGTTCATTATGTAATCAATTGCAGCAATTTAATTTTAATATAAACCGAAATGTTTGTTGGAAATAGTAAATGACTGAGTATTAGGACTAAAAAGTGTTCTATTATGTGCATTATTTTTATTTGTGTTTTTTCCCTTGTCTGACCAACATTCTCTCTACGCTCGCCTAGGTGTTAGTTCGTACATTACTGAAACACTTCTTACAGAGGCGAAAAATCCAAATGCACGTATTTCTGTTGTTCCCTACTGCGTTGTATTAATGTGAACGTTTACAAGCCGTGTTCCGTCCTTGAATACTGTTGCTTACCTGCTGTAACCTCAACTTGGCAAGTAGTCAACACAGGTATTGTAAGATAAATGATCGCCACTATAATTAATATGATAACAGAGAAACATAATTGCCGGTCCTAACTGTATTGGACTTCTTCCTGAGAGCTAGTTACCTACCAACAAACGTACCTAATACAACTATTACTTCCTACTACTTTTGTTACTATTTTTGCTACTNGAATGATTTATCCCATACAAGCATTTAGCAACTACACCGCACATTTTTTGAAAAGATAAGATGAATTATTTATTTAAAAAAACAACATATGCTAAGACGATGCTTTGTGATCTAATGAACAATTGCATTCATTCAAATATTATATATATTGCACGCACTTAATATTTTGTTTGCGTTAATTAAAATTTTATTATATGTACAATTTCCTCTCAAACTGCGAACTCAATATTCGTTTGACTATATTTGAGCCTCGCTCTGAGAAAACGGGTATAAATGCACGTGCGTAAAGTGTCGTCCCGGATTAGCCTGTGCAGTCCGCACAGGTTTATCAGGAACGACACTTTCAGCCTAACATGTTTTTTGGTCATAAAGCGTCTTCCTTCAAACGAAAAATACAATAACAGCGGAAAGTGTCGTCCCTGATTAGCCTGTGCGGACTGCACAGGCTAATCTGGGAGGACACTTCACACACATTTATTAAACCCCCTTTTCACAGAGCGCAACTCATTTCCATTTAGCTAGTAGTGTGAATTGGATTATTCGTCGTAAGTGTTTGTACAAGTACATTTATCATTGCTAGAATGAATGAGAAAACCTGTTTGAAAGTGTATAAGTAGAAGGAATTTAAAAAAGAATTTTAATAATATTGTTGTTCTTTAAGGGACTTGTTCACAGATTTTGGCATGTTTTGAAGTTTGTCATTTATTGCTTTAAATTGATAAAATGTAAACATCGAACTAAATAGCTCCAGAATAAAACAAGAAGAAATATTAAAGAAAGAAAAAAAAGTAATCCACACCGGGACTCGCACCACTAACACTTGGAGAAAAAGACTAGCAATCATCGTAATGTCACAAAATATAACGATAACAACAGAACTCTCCAAATTATTTAATCGTTTCGCGTTTGTAACGCTTTATACTTTTGAGGTTTTAAAATCGTCAAAAGATGCATATAATAAATATTTTAGAGCATGGGAAATGTTCAGTATTACTGTTTCCTCGCAAATATCATAACTACAACGAAAATTTGCAGATCTGTAACAATTTTATTTTTTATTTTGTCAATTTAACAAAACGTGAACAAGTCCCTTTAAACAATACGTTTACAATCACGCAAAAAAGTCATTTGTTAACGTAAATATAAAAAAACTAACTATTTTGCCATTTAAGAAAATTTCTTAATCTTGATTACCGATAAGCTTTCTTGTTATGTTATGTAATCAAAGCGCTGAAGGCGTTTAGTTGTTAAATATTGCGTAACATTCGGAACTTAACACTCTCAAATAATGATAGAAACACACGTTTAAATTTAACACTGACATTTCAAAAACGGTTAATGAAGAGCAAAGACAATATTATTTTTCAGACTGGTACCGAGCTACTCAAGCGTTTGAATGCATTGGATTGATCTGTCTTTGCCTGGCGCTCCTGGTAATCATCCTGTTCGTATTCGTGGATCGGATGCGGAAGCGCTCGCCTCTCATCGCCATCATCGTCTTGAGCTTCTGTGCAGGTAAACTGTTTCTTGGAAACTTGCTCAGAATATTTGTCCCCAATGATAATTATCTCGGCTGACTTCGAACCAGGGTCACGTGGGATCAAACCGCGCTTGTGAGCACTCTTGAAGGCACATTTTTTTCACAATCATCATACAACTTGCTTAAAACATTTGTTCTTATCATATCTCGACCGATTTCGTAAGTGGTTCCCCTGCGTTAAAAACATAGACGCTAGAGGACGGGACAGTTATCCTTATATGGTTATTGTGAAATCTTGTGAACACGTTTGAAGTCAGTTTTTTTTTGTCGAATCTTCATGACGACATAATACTGGACGTGTTCTTTGTTTTCAACAAAGTCAAAGTACAGCCAAAAGATTGTAATTAGTATGCTCTTACAAATGCACTTGTATTTTTTCACAATTCATAATTTGTATTTTGAAATTTTTATGTTTATGCGAACACAAATATATGTATCGTTGTTCTTTCAACCAATCATTCTTCATTCGTTTATTCGTATCCTAATTATGGGAATACGGATCGCGCCAACTCCATTACATGTAATTTTATATATTGGTATGTGTAGTGGTTACGTGTTGTACATTTCGCACAACTGCATGTTCTTTATTAAAGGCAAAAGTTATATGGTTGTTTATGTACAACAGTTAAAACTCATGTGATGTCATATGTTTTTTTTTCTATGGTGTTTAGGAACTGACATAAATAAACTAAGTTCTGTCAACATTCAGATCTTTCGACACTGATGTTGTGTATCTATATGCTTCACTAAGTTATTCAAACATAACTTCTTGAATGCAAAGTTTAATTCCTTTCCAAACAATATAGTTTTGTCCAGCAGTACAAGGTTTAAGTATAGTATACGGAGTACTCTATTTCTCGAGTATTGAAGTTTCCACATTTTTACAGTTTGCGCATAATTGTGTGGAGTGGATACGGTTGCAACTTGATGCAAGGAATGTTTGACTGCTAAGTGTCCGGTATTTCACTCATACGAGCCTCGCTCTGTGAAAAAGGGGTTTAATGCATGAGCGTAATGTGTCGTCCCAGATAAGCCTGCGCAGTCCGCACAAGCTAATCAGGGACGACACTTTCCGCTTTTCTGATATTTTTGGTTCAAAGGAAGACTCTTCTTAGAAAAAATCGAGTTAAGGCGGAAAGTATCGTTCCTGAATAGTCTGTGCAGACTGCACAGGCTCATCTGGGATCACACTTAACGTACATGCATTCAACACCCTTTTCACTGAGCGAGGCGATGAATGCCGCGCGAAATTATGTTTATAATTATCAATATTTTATTTATGTTTTCATTCATTTAATCGATATTAATTAAGAGATATGTGATTTGCGAAAAAAAAGATAAAACGGCATTTCAGCGATTTCATGATGATATGGTTGTTCATTTTTTTGCACTTCTATTTAGTGATTGCCATGGTGACGTGGTTAACCTTGTGTGTCATTATTTTACAGTGAATGCCATGGTGATGCTGTTCATCGTGTTTGCCCTTATATGAGTAGTGTTCTGAGAAAACTGGACAAAATGCATCTGCGTAAAGTGTCATCCCAGATTAGCCTGTGCAGTTCGCACAGGCCAATCAGGGACGACAATTTCTGTCTAAATTGGATTTTTGCTAAGAAGAGACTTCATTTAAAGGAAAAATGTCAAAAAAGCGGAATGTGTCGTCCCTGAGCGGACTGCACAGGCTAATCTGGGACGACACTTTACGCACATGCATTATGCCCAGTTTTCTCAGAACAAGACACATATTGTAGCTATTGCAATAATGACATGATTCATCGTGATTTCACTTCTCAATGAGCTAGTGTGACCAGGCGACCGTCGTTTTGCTGTTTCCGGTGTGCGGTGTGCGTCGTCAACTTCGTCAATTTAAAGCTCGTTACCACTTTCGAGGCCAGATGTTTCATCATATATGGATACTCTTCGTCAAAATGTTATCTGGACAATATCTGATTTCGAATCTGGATCACGTGCGTTAAAAAAACTAGGTGACCAAGTTTAATGTTAGAAAACCTTGTGTAACATCTTTAGAGGACATATTTATTACTCAATCTTGATAAAACTAGGCCCGATTGTTTATCTTGACATTTTCTAGGCCGATTGTTTAATATGGGTCATGTTCGTGAAAACAAATTAGGTAACCTTGCAAAAGCTTATTAAAACTTTGATACCTTTTCTACAGGCCACATTTATGACTCAATCTTTATGAAACTTGGTCAGAATAATTAGCTTAAAATTATCGAGGCTGCAATTTAATGTGGGTCACGCGTGTTCTAGGTCACCAGGTTAAATTTTAGAAAAAACCTTGTTAACAGTCTGGGGGCCAAATTATGACTCAGTCTTGATGAAACTTGGTTATAATGTTTCTTCAGAAGATATATATGCCGACTTTTTAATCGGGGTTACGTGCATCTAAAGAACTTGGTCACTAGGTCAATTTCTCAGAAAAAAACCTTGTTACCACTCTGGAGGCCACATTTATGACTCAATCATAATGAAACTTGGTTAGAATGTTGTAACTTGACTACATCATAGCCGTATTGAAATATGGTTCTTGTGCGTCCAGAAAAATAATGTTACCAGTCTAGATGCCATATGAATAACTCAATGTTAATAAAACTTTGTTAGAATGTTTATATTGACATTTTCTAGGCCGAGTTAGAATCTGGGTCGCATGCGTCAAAAACCTAGGTCATGAGGTAAAATCTTGTAAAAAAAACATGTTGCCACTTTGGAGGTTACATACATGATTCGAAATTTATGAAACTTGGTCAGAATGGTCATCTTGACAATATTTAGGCCAAAGTTCGAATCTGCGTCACGTGTTTTCAAAAACTAGGTCATCAGATCAAATCTTGGAAGAAAATTGTTACCACAAACTAGGTCAGCAGGTTAAATGGTAGAACAATTTTGTTACCACTCATGAGGCCGCATTTTGATTTAGTCTTGATGAATTTGTGTGAGAATGTTTATTTGGATAATACTTAGGCCGAATTCTAATCTTGGTAACAAGAATAAAAACTAAGCAAACAGGCCAAAGCATGACAAATCATTTAACTGCTATATGAGACACGTTTATGAATCCATCTCGATGAAGCTTAGTCAGATTGTTATCTTGACAATATCTAAGGCAAGTTTGAATGTTGGCCAAGTGCGTTAAACAAACTAGGGCACCAGGTCCAATCTGAAAATAAATCTTGTTAACACTCTAGTGCCAAATTTATGACTTAGTATTGATGAAAATTGGTCAGAATGTTTATCTTGACAATATAAAGGTAAGGTTTAGATTTAGGTCCCGTGTAAGTGTGATTAAAAACAAAACTAGATCACCTGGTCAAAACTTCAGCAATTGGTGTCCGTGAATTCAAGTGATACTTAAGGACCATCGTGGCCTTTTTGGTGTGATTGCCATGGTGACATGGTTAATCGTGTCTGCACTTAAATTCCATTCATTCTCATGATGATATGGTTCATCGTGTTTGTACTTCTATTTTAGTGATTGCCATAGTTACATGGTTCATCTTATTTGCACTTTTACTTCAGTGATTGACATGGTCATATGGTAAACCATATCTGCACTTTTACTTCAGTGATTGACATGGTCATATGGTAAACCATATCTGCACTTTTATTTCAGTAATTGACATGTTGATATGGTACAATATATTTGTACTTCTATTTCAGTGAATTTCATGGTGATATAGAACACCTTGTTTGCACTTCTATTGCAGTGGTTGCCATGATGATATGGTACACCATATGTGCACTTCTATTTTAGTGGTTGCCATGATGATATGGTACACCATAGGTGCACTTCTATTTTAGTGAATGTCATGATGATATGGTTCACCTTATTTGCACTTCTATTGCAGTGGTTGCCAAGATGATATGGTACACCATAGGTGCACTTCTATTTTAGTGGTTGTCATGATGATATGGTTCACCTTATTTGCACTTCTATTGCAGTGGTTGCCAAGATGATATGGTACACCATAGGTGCACTTCTATTTTAGTG
>VMBQ01006974.1:41713-60786 GCA_007657795.1 Dreissena rostriformis
GTCCACCAGATGGTTTCCGGATGATAACTCAAGAACGCTTAGGCCTAGGATCATGAAACTTCATAGGAACATTGATCATGACTCGCAGATGACCCCTATTGATTTTGAGGTCACTAGGTTAAAGGTCAAGGTCACAGGTCAAGGTCACAGTTACTGGAAATAGGAAAATGGTTTCCGGATGATAACTCAAGAATGCATATGCCTGGGATCATGAAATTTCATAGGGACATTGGTCATGACTGGCAGATGACCCCTATTGATTTTCAGGTCACTAGGTCAAAGGTCAAGGTCACAGTGACTTGAAATAGTACAATGGTTTCCGGATGATAACTCACGAATGCTTGGGCCTAGCATCATGAAATTTCATAGGTACATTGATCATTACTGGCAGATTATCCCTATTGATTCTCAGGTCACTAGGTCAAAGGTCAAGGTCACAGTGACTTAAAACAGTAAAATGATTTCCGGATGATAACTCAAGACTGCTTACGCCTAGGTTCATTAATCATGACTGGCAGATGACTCCTGTTGATTTTCATATCACTTAGTCAAAGGTCAAGGTCACAGTGACTCGAAACAGTAAAATGATTTTCAGATGATAACTCAACAATGCTTACACATAGAATCATGAAACTTCATAGGAACATTGATCATAACTGGCAGATGACCCCTATTGATTTTCAGGTCACTAGATCAAAGGTCAAGGTCACAGTGACTCGAAGTACAATGGTTTCCGGATGATGACTCAAGAATGCTCAGGCCTAGCATCAGAAAATTTCATAGGTACATTGATCATTATTGGCAGATGACCCCTATTGATTTTCAGGTCACTTGGTGAAACGTCAAGGTCACAGTTACTCAAAACAGTAAAATAGTTTTAGGATGATAACTGAAGAACGCTTACGCCTAGGACCATGAAACTTCATAGGTACATTTATAATGACTGGCGGATGACCCTTTTGATTTTCAGGTCACTAGGTCAAAGGTTAAGGTCATAGTGACTCAAAATAGTTAAATTGTTATCTGATGATAACTCATGAATACTTAGGCCTATGATCATGAAACTTCATAGGTACATTGATCATGACTGGCAAATGAACCCTATTGATTTTCAAGTCACTAGGTCAAAGGTCAAGTTCACAGTGACAAAAAAACGTATTCACACAATGGCTGCCACTACAACGGACAGCCCATATGGGGGCATGCATGTTTTACAAACAGCCCTTGTTATTTAAATTTCAAGACAATTTTTCACAAATGACTAATATGAGGAGACTGAGTGTCATGCGTATCACTTTTCTCGTTATTTCAAAGATCAAGGTCACACTTAGAGGTCAAAAGTCAAATTATGTTTGACGGGAGTTTTAGAAAACATGGAATGTGGCGGCATCCGTACCCTATGGAAACATATCGTATTCATAAATGTCTATCCTATTATGCTATTACTAATAAGTTCCTTCTATAAGGTCAAGTGTTAAACAATTGGTGTATGTAATCTCAGGTATTCGCTTAAGGGCCACCATGACCATCCTGTTGTATTTGTTTCCCCTCGATTTGTTTTAAATCAATCGTAGAACAATTCATCATCTGCCATTGAGTGTGTTGATAGTAAAAGTCACATGATCACTACGTCATTTTGTTTCTTCCACACACACATCTACGGAAGCTCATTGTTATAATTTGCAGTTCTTTGAATGGCCATGTGATCAGTAATCACAGTAATATGATATTCTGATTTCTTATCTGTTTGGTCAAAACCTGTCCGATAAGATCCCTTTTTAATATCAATGTCCAGAAAAAAAGTTATTTTCAACTTTGTGTCTGTGTTAACATTAATTTATCTACAATCATTATTTCATACTAATGGTGTACCAGTCAGACATTGAAAGAAAGGTTGTATGACAAAATCCCAGTAAAAAGGTTTCAGTCTAGGCCAAATTCAACCATTTATCAAAGAGAAGGAACGCTTCTGGCCCAAGTCAAGAAAAGTATAGCAGATGTAGGGTATAGATACTCGCGCACTGTGGCAGTCAATTTTGTATCTGCTTACGCAGTACACATAGGCTTCAGAGACACCGATTACCCAACTATGTCGCGCCAAATTGGCTGACTAAATACATCAATATATTCGCCGAACTGTCCATCAAGAAGCAACGAAGTATTGAATCGTCAAGAGCAAGATCAGACACCAAAAATGTCATCTTTATCTACGTCAATGAATTAAGTACAATACTTAATTCAAAAGACTTGCTGAGCCGACATTAAGCCATATTCAATGTCGATGAGAAATGCCTAGCAGACCACACGCCACTAAACATTATATCATGCGCAGTGTTCAGGCGGTAACGTCTGAAAAATAAAAACAACTGTCACAATTATTGGCGGAGCAAATGCCATGGGGAATCATATTCCGCCGTTTTAGTTTGGATTTCCCAGACAAAGAATAATATCCAAATTAATGGCAGGGGCTTCTACTCTATGTACGGGCGCTGTGTCTAAGACTGGGTGGTCGAACACAGATATTTTCAGTCAATACATGAAAAAACATGTAGTTAAATACTTAACAACTCATAATGCCAAATAGACACAAAGTGAACCTTCAGCTGCACCAGCAGAAGGGAAACCCTACTATACCACGCGGTCCTTTATTTATGGTAATGAACAAATCGCCAATCAATGACACAAAAGGACACAACAAACACACACACATAAATAAAACTGGGGTAACTGGTAAGTAACGTTCCATGCACACCATTTGGGGCTAAACCCGTTTAAAGGAGCTCAACACTTGACTTTTGACCCAGAATTATTCATGAAGTAAACTATTTTTGATTGTCCAATAGTCGAAGCAGCCGATATGATTTTCCTTATTATCAAAAGAATTCAATATTTTCTCGGTGATCATTTGTAGAATGCGACGTAAATCGATAGTTTCGTCGACGATACGTGTGTCAGTTGTTTTCCAACATGGCGGCCGACGGTGAAATGTTTTGGTTTGGACTTACATGTTCAGACTGACATCGGAAATCGAAGATCGATTTTCGAATATTGAGCTGGTGCGAATAGCGTGCATCGAGTTCAAACATGAATGGCAAATATCGAGCTAGGTTGAATTTCGGGCAGGCACTAACATCGACTTTCAAAGTGGAAACGCGAATATCGAGCTGATGCGTATTACGAGCTAGCTCTGATACCGATATTCAAACATTAACTGCGAATATCGAGCCAGGTTGAATTTCGAGCCAGTACTCGAGAATAATTTTTCTTCTTCGATACAATCGTTCATCACCTTTTATATATTTAATAGCAGTTTAGGAAATATATGCCATTACATAGTTATATACGTTATCGAGCCAAAACTATGAGACCTTTGGAAACTAGTTGAAGAAACAGGCTTACTAATTTGATGCGTTTTCTATGCTTTAAATATATTCCGTGATGAAACAAAGTATTGAAATTAAATGTTTGCATAAAACCAACCTATTAAAAATATGTATATTCAGAATTTCAATAAGGTTTTGTAAAATATAAATGAAACATTGCGAAAATGATTATATACATTTAAATAATAATTAATGCACACGGTATGCTTACCATGATGTACGCAGCTGAGAAACTAGATTGGTTTCGCGATACGCTTTGGCGACCCTACAACGTTCTAAATGCTTCGATAAGGCTCATGCCACAAACGGTAAACATATTGCGGTTATATTGCGATGTCGGCGCTTTTTGTTTTCGGTAGTCTTGCGATCAGCTCTCGGCCGATTAAGGTTCCATGCATTTGTTCTGTGTCGTTGTCAACGATACGTTCATTTCGAAATCAGAACTTGATTGGCATGTCTATTTATGTGCATGAATGACGAACTAACAAAGTGTCCCACTAATATTGCAACTGTTTGCCCCGTTTGTAATGCACTTTTTCGAAATTATGTTTACCGGAAATACACACGATTAAACTGATGATACGTCATGAAAACAAATTATTATTTTTGTTTGTAATAATGATTGTTTATTCCATTTCATCAAATATACATAGAAGATACCTTCAAAACACAGCAAAAACAGAACTATTTTTTCGTTTAAAAGTTTGGACATTTGAGTCTAGGAGCTCATGAATTAAAATATGTAAATTAGACTAAACGAATGTTCGAATATGCTTTCAGGATTCGTACTCATCCCTCGTTTTTATCAATTTCATGGATACACATTCAACACTTATAGTTAACACTGAAACTTTTCAGAATTGGTCAATATTCTAAATAAATAATCAAATTATACTGTTTGGGCGATAGTCGCTTTTTGTTTAGTATTTGTGCACAACATCTGGCGATGCCTCTGGAATAAATAGGTGTATACATTAGTGTCTAATCCGTTCGCACTGTGAAACGTGGGTTTAATGCATGTGCGTTTGTATTTTTCGTTTAAAGAAAGTCTCTTCTTAGCGGAAAGTTTAGCGGAAAGTGTCGTCCCTGATTAGCCTGTGCGGACTGCACAGGCTTATCTGGGACGACACTTTACACACATGCATTTAACCACTGTTTTCACTGAGAGCGACTCATTGAAAACATAAATAATACACGTTATTAAAGTTCATTAGGACTGATGCTTATTTAAATGCATATCATTTTATTTTCTATATTGAAAAACATTAGAACGAAATTGAAATTACAAACATAACGGTCATATCGATGTGCTTTGAAATATGTGAAGTGTGTGCTTTCAAAACAAAATATTTATTTGGGAGAATTTTTTTTTGAAAACACCAACAGCAATTCATCTGACAACTTTAATCAATTTAGATATTTTTGAGATATGTTAGGATAGGTATTGTTAGCTAAATTAAAACTATAAACTCATTTAAAACATTGAATAAGGTTCACCTGAGGAATTTGTTGGATAAGAACAGACCACAATTTAAACTTATTTAAAATAAGTGTCATAAAAACAGTATAGACTTTATTCCTGCCGGTACTGAATGTGTTTTATACTAAACAATGTGTAGCAAAACATATCCGCCCATCATTTAATCGCTTGCTGCCTGATTGGCTACTCGCATCGCATTGTACCGTGTCGTATGCCTAATTCTGCATACTGTTGATTGCTTTGTGAGGTAAACCGAAATTATCTGCGTCAGTCGACCCCACCAATATACCCACACGTATTTGCACAACTTAAATTCCTACAGCAAATATAAAGAATTCTACGTGGACCCAATCTAATTAAACATTTCTAAAATGTATTGTGTAGGTTTGATCTTGTCTTGTTGTTTTCATACATTCTAAAACGCACGACTATCCTATAATAACAAAGCGATGGGTCTACGACGTATGTCCACATATATTCAGAATTTTTTAAAAACATTAACGTGACTTTGTGATCACAAATTATACATAAAAATACATTTCTAACAAGAGAAATTTATGTCGAATAAACATTGATCCAAAACTAGATTATTCCCCCTTTTCCGACAGAGCAACGTACATCTGATCGGTAAATCCATATGTCCTCATTCGGACAACAATTTTGTTGGCAATGAATTTGCACCGGGGAGCAAATGAGATGCAAGCGGAGGTGCTACAGACTACATATGTATCTGTAAGTCTGTTTGTCTGTTTCACAAATAATCCTGAGCTGGAGACAAATGTAACCAAGTATTTTTTCTTTTAAGTATTGTAGCAGATTCGGAGTACCAAACGCACGATGTGTCAGGATTGTCTTCATTGCTGGAGCACTATGTGGCTGTACTGTACGTCACACATTGAACATCCAACAAAGATCATGATTCCTGCGAAAATACAAACATGTTACAGCGGTTTTGCAATCGAGTACCGCGTTTTTTTAATGGCAACATAGGCACTTACAACATGCAAAATTCGTGTGATGACAAGGCCGCATGGGCAGCTCAAGGAAGAAGTGCAGAAAATAGAAATGGCGCGCTATTCCACTTTGTATTCCCGACAAAAACGTCGCATTTCATAAAAACATGCATAAATGAACCCACAATGTGCATAATCAAAACTGCCAACTACTCGCTTAATTGATTTCCCTAAAACTCACTGTTTTCGCTATCAAGCGACTGACTGAGCATTAAACCGTGCCCCGACATCTTCATCCGCGTAATTGCTATGAAATGTGGCATACATACACGAGCAAAGGCTCTTAAACATATATGCAGTTATTAAAATAATAAGAGTTCTAAAGACATTGCAATTTCTTTATCTTGGCGGTACGCAATGTGGTTTGCAAGCATGATATCATAAATAACACCGCGAAAAATACTGCTGACATAATAAACTTTTAAATCATAACATATCTGTCCAACATGTACGCCCTAGCTTTCTGATTGGTTAACCGTATCGTATGATCAATTGTACAAGCAAGTTGAATGGTTTGTGAGGTCAATATTGTTATTCCTGTTTACGTTCTATTTAGTTGTTTATGACAATATATTTTCCGGTCCTTACAATTTATGCCGGTTGAATGTTGTTGAATTTGCTTCGCTCCTTTGTTTGTTGAAGTTTCAAATTCCAAACTCAATCGGAAATCAACATCACGCACGAATATATTGTCTGCAAACCAGGTAAATGTGAAACATTGCTTCTTATGAGTTGTGTTGCATTTTATAGCTCATCCGCATATTATGCATTTTGTTGTAAGTTAGTCGTTATAATAGATGGTGTGCGGTAAAATTTACCTTGGCATATGGTTGTGCTCCTTTCAAAATGATCTTGGCAGTTATCGTTATATGGTCTAACAGACAACTTAAAAATAATTCCGGAACCAATGGCACAAATTTGATTTTTTTTGAGACATGTCAATGAGCTGACAAACTAGATAATTTCTTCAAGTTTTTTTTCCGTCAAAACATCACCGCCGATAGGCCTCATTATCAGCATCACTACCATCATCCCTTGACCGGTCTGGCCGTAAGGGGAATATGCGGAATGACGAAACAGAGATCTTCCGCCAGTAAGGTCTTTTGTGAGCTGCTGAGAGTAGCTCATCCGTTGGGAGGGACGTCCACGCGTTCACATTGTCCATCCAGCTTTTCTTCTGACGGCCTCGACGACGACCTCCCTCTTGTGTGCTATGGGGGCACAGTCCTGCACAGACTAAGCCAGATTTCGTCGTTTGAAGGTCGCAAGGAGGGGCTCTTGTGGGCCAACAAGTGTTGATGTTATGTTCCGGACGTTCTTTTTGGTCTTGTGCTCCATCTAGGCGATAAAGAGCAGTATTCGGATACACTTGTGTTCAAAGGGCTGTATCCTGCGTTCTGCGTTCGGGTGAAGCGTTCAGGTCTCGCAGCCGTATAGTAAGATGTGGACTTCGAGGGAATTAATAGAGCCTGTTCTTGGTGGGAAAGCTGATATTGCTGCTTTTCCACAACCTGACCAGTCTGGCCATCGCTGAGGTCGCCATGGCATTTCTTATTCGGACCTCATCGGAATTGGAGCCATCATTTGACCGGAAAGCCCCAAGAACTTGAAGCTGGTCACTTCTTCTAGTTTCAAGCCGTTCATGATGATGTATGCACTGGCGTTGTTTGTGCTGTTCACCATGACTTCCGACTTTTCTTGGCTGACCGCCATCTCGTTATCTCCTGCTCTTTCATAGATTCTGTTGGTGAGGTCTTGGAGTTCACTGCTGGTGCAACCCATGAAGTCAATGTCAATACCGATAATTAAAATGGAGATTGGTCTACCAACGATGGAGATAGAGCTGTGGTGTTTTTGGAGGGTCCCCTGTATGATCTGCTCAACGAAATGGTTGAACAGGACAGGGGAGAGCAGACATCCCTGACGGACGCTCACTGATGACCTGAAGGAGTTACCCTTCTGTCTATTGAGAAGTCCATTGCTGGCGTTTCGGTAGAGTTCTTAGATGACCTGCTACAGCCCTCCGTTAATGCTGATTCATCTCAAAACCTGCCATAGACAGTCATGCCTCACGCGGTCGAAAGCTTTCGTGAAGTTGATGGAGTTGTGGAAGAGTTGGTGTTGCATATGTTTCTCAATGACTTAGCAGTTGAAGATCTGTTCCAAAGTGCTCCGCCCAGCCCTCTCTGAATCCAGCCTACAGCTTAGTATGATGTGCTCTGATTCTTCATGAAACTGTTGTTGGTGCGAATACCTGGATGGTGGTGACGTTTGATAAGCCTGCTGGAGATTGGGGTGCAACTGATGACGCTGTTGACTGCATCCTTCCAACGATATAAGCGACCCCGTTGCTATGTTTAGAACCCTTTATATTTAATATTTCATAATTATTCTTTCATTAATTACCAATTCGCCCAATTGTTGCTCTTTAAACATGATGATTTTGCAACTGGATCGAAATAAAGGTTTAAATGCAAATTTGAAACATTTTGGAACCACAAAAGACACCACACATGTTATCCAAGCAACTTTTAACTTGGGAGTCGCATCGGGTGAGCGAGTTAGGTATTTACGGCCCTCATGCTGTTTCTTCCTAAATGTAAAATAATATAATAATTGCATTTGAAAGATCAAGCGTATTGATGAATTGGAAGCGATGATGCTCAGAAAGAACCAAACAATTTAAGGTGAGTTGTTATATATTAAATATAAATTAAAGGATTATACTATTTTAAAATGACACAGTCAATTAGCCATCAATAAAACTACATGTTATTTCTCATCAAGTAAAATAATACGTTCACAAAGGCTTTTCACATCGGTTTCGCATTTTCCGCATAATAAATTGTATACTGTGAAATCTTGTAGTTTTTTTACATGTTTGTCAAACTAGTTACATGTGTTATGTTTTTTTTTTACAAAATATCCATTTAAGTTCTAGTATCGGTCGTTTTTTATGTCATTTTACAATGGTCGATATTGACATTGCTTTGCAAATAACGTTTAAAAAGCGTGTTTATGTACGCAATTCATATAATATGTCATTTGCATTAATCGTATTTTATAGACGCAAATGGTGCTTTAAAAGAAATCATCGAAGCAAGAATTGATTAAAGACTTTTGATGTTCTCAACTGGAGCAACGTACATAAGAGGGGGTCGTTCATCGTATCCTTATTCAAACACTATCCTTGTGTACCACGGATTCGCGTCGGGAACTTTTTATTCTTCCAGTGGAGAGGGTTCAGACTATCAGTGTTTGCCTGCCGATCCTGAACTGGAAACTATTGTCACAAGAGCTGACTATGTAAGCAATATATTCGGGTCAGAATACCAAACACACGGAGCCACCGCATTTTCTTCATTGCTAGACCACCAGGTGCCATGCGCGGTGTGTTTAACAAACGCTACATTAACCATCATGATTCCAGCTAGGAAAACGTGTTACATAGGGTGGCAGCTCGAGAACCGGGGCTTTCTGATGGCTGAGCGCGAATACAGTAATAACAACAAGCAATACGCATGTGTTGACCAGGACGCCGAGGCAGCACAAGGGCGTAATGCAGCAGATACTAATGGAGCTCTATTTTACTTTGTGTTCCCGACGCGTGGAACATTGAAATGTCCTCCTTATAACAACGCATCTGCACTTGCATGCGTTGTGTGTTCCAAACTTTAGAGCACACATGATCACAACATGTCAATACCCATTAGTACCATTGTATGTTTGCGATAGAAATAATTGCGCATTATGAATGACAGCATCTGTTCAGAACTTGAGTTCTTGTTTGCATGAAATACATTTTTTCTGAGCTTCTGGGTGTATAGGAACAAAAATTAAACATTAGTGAGGGAGATAACAAAACGCATTGAATTCATGCGCAATGTAAGTGCAAATAAAATAAGTTTAACATGCGACAAGCAAATATAATTATATATAATATGTTCACAATGATTTCAAAACTGTGTTTCCTGTCGGTACTGCGAAATAACAAGTTTTAAATGAAATAACGAATCTTGAACTGTTTCTCTCTATCTTTTGTCTTGACACTTATATAAAATTTTAAATGTATTCAAGCCACGTTATACATGAACAGCAAATTCGTCTTAAAAAAAAACACAAATTCGTGTATGTATACACTGTTATGTATCATTTTAAGCAACAGTATTTTAAATATATTTTATTCTAATGAAAGACTTAAACAAACCGCAAACTCTTTGACGACTTATCATTATGCTGGCAAAGAGTTTGTGCTGAACAATTCGATTGTTTTGACCCTTTTTGTGTCATCTTATAAGACGGATATTCGCTATTGAATGCGGCGTTTATGACATACGAAGGTTGTATTATATCAAAACATTCAGAAACGTTGTTTAGTATGTTATCTAGGAAGTGAATACACATTGTAAAGTATGTGTTTGTTACTTAGTAACTACAGTTTTTAAAGGGTATTAACGTCATTGATAAGGAATGTAGCATAAGGAAGACTAGCAAACACTGATTAACAAGGTATAAAATATTAATTGTCTTGAAACATAATGCTTGTTAAGTTTTGCGTACACAACCGGATTTATAATCACGATATTGTGAGTAAAACGCCGAAATATATTGCTGACATAATTATTTTGTTTACAAAATATCTCCCTTCAATATTTACGCCCTTGCTTTCGGATTGGCCTAACGCATCCAATTGTGTCGTATCATATGATCGATTGTACAAGTTGATGTTTTTGTGGGCGAAAACTATTTGCTTTCCTGTTTACGTGTTAGTTGGTGTTTTATCTCAACATAATCTTCCGGTCTTTGCATCCATGTCAGATGAATTTGTATGAATTTGCTTCCTGTCTTTTTTAGTTGCTGTAGTTAATTCCAAACTTAGAAAACCAATCAAACACAAGCGAGAAAGTTGTACTTCAGGAAGTAGTGTGATTTTGCTCTTTATTCGTAATTATATAGCTTCATAAGCTCACCGAAAATGCATCGTAATTTCCTAAATAAGTCGTACTTGTATGTTGTGTTCACCAAATGTAATGGCTAAAGCCACTGCGTTGTGGTAGGTCGACAGCGGTTAACAGTTTATCAAAAACCGTCACCTTGATAATATGTTATATATAAAAAAACATGTAAAGTACCAACAGATAGCGAACTTTGAATGTGTTTCAATAGCACGTGGCGGCTAATTTGGAAAGCAATATCCATATTTGGCAAAGTTATGAGGATTTTCTCATGCGATTGTAACAAATAGTCATCAGACAAACATTCGTTTTTTTAATTGTAAAGAGTTTTCTGCTATTCCTTTGTTGAATACGTGAAATCTTGCAATTGTCTTCCTTATTCGTAAAAAAGTATAATGCAACTATTTTTTGTTTATCTTTCGTTTGGACAGTTTTTTTTATTATCTTATATTGATTAAAACTAAACTGCTTTACAACCGTATTTCAATATGTATTTTTTTTTTCTGCAGACAAAATAAGCGACAATCAGTGTTCAAACTATACATTATATTATTAAAAAAAATAGTTTTGACAATTTTGCCGTCTTTTTGTATCTTAAATATAAAGTTTAGTTGATTAAAACGGCACACTTATGCGCATGTGTGCCTTACATTTTGGAACAAACAACGCATGCAAGTACAGATGCGCTGATGTAAGAAGGACATTTCAAAGTTCCACACGTCGGGAATACAAAGTGAAACAGGACACCATAAGTATTTCATGCATTACTTCAATGCAGGAAATACTAATGGTGTCCTGTTTCACTTTGTATTCCCGACGTGTGGAACATTGAAATGTCCTTCTTACATCAGCGCATCTGCACTTGCATGCGTTGTTTGTTCCAAAATGTAAGGCACACATGATCCCAAAAATGATAAGATGTATGTTTGTCAGCGAAATTAGTACTCAGTGACAGCCATAGATTCTAACTTATCTAACAATTATCTGGCTTTTCGGGTGTGTTGGAACAGGGGGAAACGTTACTGAGAGTAAATGACTATGATCCGAATAAAATGCCTTACATTTATATGCACCGTAACTATCAATGAAATAGGTTGAATATGAGCGAACAAAGACAATTTCTTTAAAGTGATTTCACAAAAGAGTACAAAAGCACAACTTGTTCAAATAAATTACGAATCTGATACTGTTAATAAGCCTGTTTCTGTTGCTGTCGTTTAGATGGTCTGTGTCATCCTGTTTTTCTTTTTTTTATAAAAATGAAGTGTCTTGAAACATAACACTTGTTTATATTTGCGAACACAACCGGATTTATAAGTAGAATATTGTGAGTAAAACGCCGAAATATATTGTTGACATTTTTTTCCATAAAATATCTCCCTTTAATATTTACGCAGTTGCTTTCGGATTGACCAAACGCATGTCGTATCATATGATCAATTGTACAAGCTTTGTGAGGGAAAACTATTTTTTCCTGTTTACGTGTTATTGGGTGTTTTATCTCAATATAATATTCCGGTCTTTACATCCATGTAAAATGAATTTGTATGAATTTGCTTCCTGTCTTTTTTAGTTGCGGTAGTTAATTCCATACTTAGAAAACCAATCAAACACAAGCGAGAAAGTTCAGGAAGAAGTGTGATTTTGCTCTTTATTTGTAATGTGTCTTCATAAGCTCACCCAAAAATACCTCACCTAGATAATATGTTATATATTTGAAACATGTTAAGTACCAACAGATAGCGAACTAGTTTGGAAAGCTATATCCATATTTGGCAAATTTATGAGGATTTTTCTTATGCGATTGTAGAAAATAGTCATCAAACAACCATCGTGTTTTATTTGTAAAGAGTTTTCTACGTTGATGAACAAATTGTGCAATTGTCTTCCTTATTCATAAAAAGTATAATGCAACTGTTTTCCTCTATCGTTCGTTTTGACATTTTTATTATCTTAAATTTATTAAAACTAGACTGTTTCACAACCGTAGTCCAATATGAAATTTTTAATTTCTGCAAATAAGATAAGCTAGGACAATCAGTGTTCAAACTATACATTATAATATTATTTATTTTTATAATTTCGACTTTTTTTACCGTCTTGTTTCTACTTAAATATAAAGTATAGTTGATTAATTAAATAAACGGCACACTTCACCCAATCCACGGTCATGTACGTAATTAAATTCGGCTTTCGGCTCTTCCCATTCTACCTTGCCTGAGTCTAGTAAACATGGGAAGGAGTGATGTGACACACTCCGGATCCTCACATAATGCAGCCTCTGGCGCGGAAGGACCTCATAAACTTCACAATGCACACACATACAAACACACACCAAACCTCACACTTAACCCAGAATTAATCAGTAACCATATGCGTGACTAAAACGATCACAATCAAATGTAAATATGAAGACCGAAAATGAATGAAAAACTAATTTACAAAACGTAACGTGTGAATCGAATACTACACACATAATGTTAGTCTACCAGTGTAGTAAGTATCGGAAATCTATTAAAACGATAAGGGAATATGTTTTAAAGTTCATAGTACACACAGAACTATGGTCAATATATGCACTATATTAAATGATCAAGCTAGCGACGTATCTTCAGAAAATTGCTAAACATATAAGGTGGAAGAAAGATTGTAACAACACACATTGCTCTACTGTTTATATTCTCTGAAGGGTGAACAATGACAAAAGATATGTACGGGGATGGTGCTGTCTTAAAAATGGCTACCTGGGATCTTGGTAGTTTTCCAGGACAAATCAAATGGACAACTTAAAATTACTGCTGGAATCGCGAACTGAACTTATAAAATCGTGTATATACATGTTAGTAAGTCGACCAACTAGATAATTCCTTCGTGCGGTTTGATTCATAAAAAACAAAACCGCCGATAAGCAAGACAATATCGAACAAACACCAAGTTTTATTTGTCTGAAAGTGGATTTCAGATACATTTCATTGTGGTTGATCGTTCATAATTGCAATCAACATGAAACATACTGAAACATGAAAAATTGTTCTTATTACATAATGAGTTCTCAACAGTTTCTAATGGTATCAGAGTGTAGATTCACATAGTACATAAGAAAGCACACTTACGATACTTAATTTCATGTATGCATCTGGTTTCGCAATAATGCATGGCATATATTAACTTCCATTTATCCAGAGATAATACGTAACTAATTGGCTTTTTGACAGTACATGCATGCTTGCAATTGCGTTAAGTCTTTTTAATTATAGATCGTGACAAGATTACATGGTTCATTAGTGTTGGTCTTCGCGTTGGATGACAAGAGGAACTTACCAGATGGTGTATTCGGCCGTATATGCAGTTCTACAAATTAGTTTGACCTCATCTATTTAACAATTTTGATCCTATGTTTATGTAACGGTACATATATCTAAGAGTGTATTTAAGTACATTGTCAAGACAGGAGGACAGTAGATTATCTTCTGGAAACGTTATTAGTGAATTAAAAAATGTATGTGGACTTGGAAATGTGTTAACAACTGAATAAAGAAGAAAGAACTATTTTTTTGCGTTATTGTGTTTGAATTATTATGCGACAGTAGGTCATTCATGTTTATGATGCAGGTGTACATTTTAAAATGCTGGTGATTACTCAATATAGTTTATGTAATCCTTAATCAACTTGCAACTTGGTAATCATCAGGTGAGCGATCTAGGGACAGACGGCCTTCTTAGTTACTCTTCGTTGCCGTATATATAAATAGATCCATCAAGTAAACTCGCACAGAAGGCAGTTGTACACCGGCAAACGTGTTCAAAGAACGTCGAATACATAAACATGGCTTTTATATTGTTGATGTTCATTGTACTGACACTGTGTTTGTTAGTTGTGTCTGAAACAACGGAGCCCGTATGCTCTCCTTTCAACTACGAGGAGAAATTGTTGGAAAAGATGGTGAGGAATGAGTTTAAAATGGAGCAGGCCTTGAAGCGTATTGATGATTTTGAAGGGCTAATGATCAGACAGAACCGCACAATTCAAGGTGAGTTTAGCACATATTTGCTAACGTGTTTTAAATTGTTTTTTTTTCTTACTTCGTGCATTCGAGTTTGCATAAGTGACATAATAATGATAATAGGAAACAAACAACGTGGAGCAACAACATGAAATAGTTTCTATATAATGATAAAATGAATACTGTTTCTCGGTATAAAATAAACCCAACAAGAACACCATTTTGTAATTTAACCAGTAAAACGATTCATTCACAATGGTTTGCCACGGTCAAGGGGTATTTTCCAAATAATAAATTGTATAGTGGAGAACTGTGAAATACTGTTGTTTAAGGCGTATTTGCATATCTTGCTTTGGGTGTTATTTTCCTTATAAAATATTCATGTTAGTACTAGTATCTGGTCGCCCCTTCTTCCATTTCGATACTGAGATACATTTACCAATAAAGCTTACAGTAGCGAAATAATATTTGCAATGCGTGTAATTTGCAAAATGCATTATGATTATTTTACAGGCGCAATTGGTACTTTAAAAGAAATTGAAGCAAGACTTGATTCCAAACTGTCGATGTCCTCAACTGGAGCAACATTTATCCGATGGGGTCGATCATCGTGTCCTTATTCGAACAACAGTCTCGTGTACCATGGATTCGCGGCGGGCACTGCATATTCTATCAGTGGAGGTGGCGCTGACTATCAGTGTCTACCTGCCGTGCCTGAACTGGAGACTGTTGTCACAAGTGCAAACTACATTAGCAACATAGTCGGGTCAGAATACCAAACACATGGAGCAACCGCCATGTCTTCATTGGCAGACCACGAAGTGCCATGCGCTGTTTGTTTTACGAACGCTTCAACAACCATTATGATTCCAGCAAAGAAAACGTGTTACAGCGGATGGAAATTGGAGTACCGCGGTTTCCTGATGGCTGAGCGCTACACACATGCTAACAACAAGCAATATACGTGTGTTGACAAGGACGCCGAGGCAGCCCAAGGAAGTAATGCAGGAAATACTGATGAAGCCCTGTTTCACTTTGTTTTCCCGACATGTGGAGCATTGAAATGTCCTCCTTACAACAGCGCATCTGCACTTGCATGCGTTGTTTGTTCCAAAATGTAAGGCACATATGATCCCAATACTTATAAGATGTATGTTTATCATCGAAATAAATAATGAGTGACAGCATGAGATTTTAACTTTTGCACTTCTACATTTTACAAACAATTATCTGGCTTTTTTGGTGTGTTGTAACAGTGGAAAACGTTACTGTGAGTAATGACTATAATCCGAACAAAATGCCTTATATACAATGTAATTGTCAATGAAAATTGTTTAACATCAACGAACACACACAATTTGTTTACAGTGATTGTAACAGAGCACAACATTACAACTTTTAAAAATAAAGTACGAATCTGGAACAGTTTATAAGCCTGTTTCTCCTGCTGTCGTTTAGATTGGCTTATTCATTCTATATTTATATTTTACCACGCTTAACACAAACAGACAATCCCAATTTAGCTTATCATATGCCATGCTTGTATGCATACAATGTTCTCTTCTTTTTTGACAAATACTATTTTAAATGCGTATTATTCATATTAATTCAAATTTTATGGACTTTAGGAACCCGTAATATTGTTTACGACTTGTCATTATGTAATCACTTAAAACGATTACCATCTTCAAGAGTAGTTTGAAAAATATAATTGTTTTGGCATGGAATATAAACCATTCGGGCGAGTCGCTAATTTGCAAATAAATAGTGCGTATCTTCATGAAATACAATTTTATATTAATACCATCATACATCTTATCTGAATAACAAAGTTAAACAAGTTTATATAGTTAACATTAATAACAAACCGTAATTTAAACAATATAAAAGCACTGTTTACATTGTTCATTTGGAAGTGAATGCATGTTGTAACCTGTTTTAATGTAAGTACAGTAATATTTTACTCGTACAACGCTTTGTTGGATTGTTAATTAAACAAAACTGAAAGTGGTAGTTATACAATATTATATTAATATGTTCAGTGTGTATTGCCTGACTAACAAAAGTGTATTGTTCAAATATATATGATACTACAATAAACATTACTTGCATGATTTTTTATAATAAATAATATTCAATACATTCGCATTTGGCATGATTTATTTTGGTTTCATTAGTCTATATTGACTCTAATATTGACATCATTTAAATGTAATAAACCTTAATAATTAAAATTATGAATGTTACAGTTGATTCATATCAAATTTCGCATTTTGAATGTTTTGTTTTTATATCAACGTTTAAAAACAAAATATACAATAAGTTGCAAATAAAATAAGTTTAACATGAGACAAACACATACAATATGTCCACAATGATTTTCAAAACTGGATTGACTGCCATTACTACGAAAGTACAAGAATTTAAATGAATAACGAATCCTGAACTGCTTCCCACTAGCTGTTGTTTCGACATGTGTATCATCTTAAATGTATTCAAACCACGTTATACATGAACAGCGAATTCGTTTTTAAAAATACTTGTATGTATACGATGTCCTGCATTTTGTTTAGCAACAGTATTTTAAATGTACATTATTCAAATGATAGACTTGCAAAACCCTCAAAGTCGTTGACGACTTGTCATCAGGCTTACAAAGTTCACATAAAAAAATACAGCTGACAGAATTATCATTTTCAGCAAAATTTATGCCCTAGATGTTGGATTTGCTGAACGCGTGAAATTGTACCGTGTCGTATGATCATTTGTACAAGCAAGTTAAATGCTTGTGAGGTCACTATTTTTATTCCTGTTTACGTTCTATTTAGTTGTTTATGACAAGATAATTTTCCGGTCCTTACAATTCATGCCGGTTATATTTGGTTGAATGGGCTTCCCTTCTTTGTTTGTTGAAGTTTCAAATCCTGAACTCAATCGAAAAAAACATCACGCACTAATATATTGTCTGCAAACCAGGCAATCGTGATGTTATTACTTCTTATGTTTTGTGTTGCTTTTTTCTTAGCTCATCCTACATTACTTATTTTGTACAATGTCAGTCTTTATTGTAGGTGGTGTGCGGTCATTTGCAAATAGTTGTGTTCTTTTGTAATGGTTACCAGGGATCTTTCCAGTTATCGTTAAATAGTCTTACAGACAACTTAAGATTACTTCTGGAACCACGGACAAAAAGTAGAAATATTTTCATAGACATGTTAGTAAGCTGAAAAACTAGCTAATTGCTTCAAGTTGTTTGATTCGTAAATACATCATCGCCGATAAGAAAGGATCACTCAGTATGAGTGTACCGGTATATTGTGTATATGTAACATACAATTGACATTTTTGTGGTAAAGAACACAATTAATTTCATATTTTATAGTTACTCTTTAATTAGTGACCTATTTGCCCAATCGACATGAAACATTATTAAAACATGTTTGTTCGTTTAACACGATGATTTCGCAGCTGAATCGAAATAAATGTATCAGGTGCAAAATTAAAACATTTTGCAAGCACAAAAGACACCACACATGTTACCCAATCAACTTTTAAATTGGGAGTCTCATCAGGCGAGCGATCTAGGGATTAACGGCCCTCGTGCTTTTTCTTCCTTAATGGAAAAAATATATAAATAGAGCTTTCCAATGAAATCAAAGAGTAGACATGTGTAGCCCGGCAGTTGTGTTTGAAGTACGTCATATGCTTTAGAATGGCGATTACATTCTTTATTTTGATGGTAACATGTTTGTTGGCTGTGGCCGAAACGACGGAGTCCGAGTGTTCTCTTTTAAACATCGTAGAAAAAATGCTGGACAAGTTGGTGAGAACGGAATTGAAACTGGAACAAGCCCTGCAAACATTTCAAGGTGAGTAGTTTAAATATTTAATATAAATATAAGTCGTCTGCGATTTTATAATAACACAATCAATTTAACATCAATTAAACTACATATTATTTCTCATCAAGTAAAATAATACGTTCACAAAGGGCTTTTCACAGCGGTATGGTATTTTCCACATAATAAATTGTAAACTTTGAAATGTTGTTGTTTGTACAAATATTTGTTAAACAAGTTACGTGTTTTATTTTCTTTACTAAATCTCAATTTAAGATCATGTATCGGATTGTTTTCATGTTACAATTGTCGATTATGACATTGATTTGCAAATTACATTTAAACAGAGCGTTTATGTTCGCAATTCATATAGAATGTCCTTTGCATTAATCGTATTTT
>VMBQ01006975.1:4180-50177 GCA_007657795.1 Dreissena rostriformis
AGTAGTAGTAGTAGTAGTAGTAGTAGTAGTAGTAGTAGTAGTAGTAGTAGTAGTAGTAGTAGTAGTAGTAGTAGTAGTAGTAGTAGTAGTAAAAGTAGCAGTAGTAGTATTAATAGTGGTAGTAGTATTAAAAGTGGTAGTGGTTGTGGTAGTGGTAGGGGAAGGAGTAGGGGTATAGGTATGGGTATGGGTATGGGTAGGGGTAGGGGTAGGGGTAGGGGTATGGGTATGGGTAGGGGTAGGGGTATGGGAATGGGTATGGGTATGGGGTAGGGGTAGGGGTAGGGGTTTGGTGTAGGGGTTTGGTGTAGGGGTAGGGGAAGGGGAAGGGGAAGGTTTATGAGTATGGGTATGGGTAGGGGTTGGACTAGGAGTAGGGGAAGGGGTAGGGACAGGGGTAGGGGTATGGGTATGGGTATGGGTAGGGGTAGGGGCAGGGGTAGGGGTAGGAGTAGGGGTGTAGTATGAACTAATATAATCAATTAATAACACCAACAAGTATTTTGTTTGGAAAGTGAGAAACACACCGTAATAAGAAGAACATTTAATAGTTGTGACAATTAATGTTATCTGCCTTTTCAGCAGTTTTTTTTTCCTTCAAATTAATACACGTCACGACATAAAGAATAAAGTGGGTTGGTGAACGCGATCTGGTAAAAAATTATATCATGGTAATAGTGGGTTTAAAGCCTTTGTTATAACAAATATGCGCTCCCAACACGGTGTTGAAACGAATTGGTAACGTTTTAAAGTGACAAGATTTATAGGTTGATTAATTCCCTGCATGCATGTGTATAATATATGGAATACTAGATAGTATTTAAATATAGAGAAGATAAGAACACCAGAAACGTCAGTCTTCACAACTTGATGAAGATGTTTTATCTCCAGACTATCAACTGAAAGCATGATGTGTATTTAATGTGTCATAATTCCGGTGTAATTTATCAAGGCCCCGTTTTTCATCTGCCATACACTCAGTGTATCTCATCAAAGACGCGTTTTTCACCTGTTATAATTCTCAGCGTATTCTATAAAAAAAATCGTAAATGCGTATTCTATCAAGGCCGCGTTTTCACCTGGTAATCCCAGTGTTTTGTATCAAGACCGCATTTTCACCTGTTATAGAACCGGCGTTTTTTTATTAAAGGGACTTGTTCACAGTTTATCAACATGAGAATTTTTCAACTTGTTGTCACAGATTCAAGACATAAATGAACAATATTCATCAGTGTGCGAAATAACACTTATACTGCAGACTTATACTGAAAATACACTTTCGTTTACGAAAAATCATCATTAGAAATTGATAAAATTATAAAGCGTCTCAAACGCGAAACGATCTTAAATTTTCAATGTCTTGTCTTATCGTAATATTTGGTAACAGCACGTGGATAGTTATACAACGTATACAATAAATGGCAACCCATGTGAAGACGGATGATCAGGTCCGCACATAATGTAGTCGTAAAGACTCAACGACGACCAGAGCATAAACTCTGAATTACACACATACGCACGTGAAGACGGATGGCCGAATGGTTTCGGAGCTTGGCTTTTACTCCATGGGTCAGTGGCTCAAGCCCTGGTATGGTTAACTTTTTTTCTCTTTTTTTTTGTTTTTCCTTTTTTTTTTTTACTTCAAAACATGCCAAAATCTGCATTTTTGGCATTAAATGATTATGTTTATGACGTTTGACGTGTAAACCTTGTTTGCACTTTCGCGTAATATTTGTAAAATACATACGTGTTTAGCTGTTTTTGTTGCTTTTTGTGTACATAATGTACGACATATTGGTATCAAATTGTTTATGTTGTTGTTTGCCTTGTTAAATCGGATTCATTTCTTCCGAAAATGAAGTGCTTGATGAAATGTCAATGTCACAGTTGTGAAATAGGCTTTATGAAGGGCAACAGTAACAAACTTACAAAATAATTAAATATCCGAATTGAACAAATACATTTGATGTACCATCATAAAATTGTTTTTTTTTATCGATGCTCCAAGTTTTATATACACAATAATAATCGTTTTTACGAATTGTGCGTTATTTTTTAAATTACGCTTACAGATTGTATGTACCTGTCTTTCTCCTGTATACTCATTTGTACAAATGTTTGAAGAAAAACAAATATACACATTTGTTTTTGCTGTGTAAATGCATACACGTTTTGGTGATGAATATGAGTATGCTTTTAACGGAACGACGCGATTAAATATGTTTGCATATTTAAAGTGTAAATAATCATGTTTGATCTTTTTAATAAAAAACATTCGTGTTTGCAAATTCGAAATTGTTTAGTTTCTCATTGAAAGTTATTATCACTGGTAATGTATCTGTCTCAACAATGCACACATACAGGAAAATACACGGACAAGATTGCAATATTTTTATTATTAAAAAGTAGACACTTATAATAAACTCATAAGTAATAATTGCACTTTGAAAATACAAATCATAATGCTAGCACATGGACCAGTTCTTAAAACGCTTTTACCGGTAGTCACAACAGTAAATCTTGTCAAGTACAATGCAGGGAAATCGTCCGCTGAAACACACTTGGTGATTCTTGCATGGGATGTACCTGTCAGTCAGTTTGGCTCGTTGCACAATATTGAGTGTTAGTTCTAATTATGTCTGGTAAATGTTTTGGACTTGTTTGTTTAGAAGCACTTCCTATGGACGATGGAGGGTCCAGACTCGTCGTACTCCTGCTTGCTGATCCACATCTGCTGGAAGGTGGACAGTGAGGCTAGAATGGAGCCGCCGATTCATACGTAGCCTCTGCGCTCTGGTGGAGCAATGATATTGATCTTCATGGTTGGTGGAGCAAGGGCGGTGATTTCCTGCTGCATCCGGTCGGCGATGCCCGGGAACATGGTTGAGCCGCCAGACAAGACGGTGTTGGCGTACAGATCCTTACGGATTTCGACGTCACACTTCATGATGCTGTAATACGGGGTCTCGTGGATACCGGCGGATCCCATGCCTGTTAAAGATGGCTGGAACATTGCCTCTGGACAACGGAAACGCTCGTTGCCAATGGTGATGACCTTACCGTCAGGGAGTTCGTAACTCTTCTCGAGTGAGCTGATGTCTCGCACGATTTCACGCTCGGCCGTTGTGGTGAAGGAATAACCACGTTCAGTGAGGATTTTCATTAAATACTCGGTATGATCTCTACCGGCAAGATCTAATTTCACAATTGCGTGGGGGAGGGCGTAACCTTCATAAATGGGGACAGTGTGAGACACACCATCACCAGAGTCCATGACAACACCGGTGGTACGACCGGAGGCGTACAGGGACAACATGGCCTGAATGGCGACGTACAAAGCCGACCAGTTGATGGTCTCGAACATGATCTGTGTCATCTTTTCACGATTAGCCTTGGGGTTGACTGGGGCCTCGGTCAAAAGGACTGGGTGTTCCTCTGGCGAAACACGTAGCTCATTTGAGGAAGGTGTGATGCCAGATCTTCTCCATATCGTCCCAGTTAGTGACGATACCGTGCTCGATGGGGTACTTGAGAGTGAGGAAAGCTCTCTTGCTTTTGGCCTCGTGTCCCACGTAGACCTTCTTAGTCATACCCACCATCACACCCTGAAATTACACAAACACATTCACTCATTATGGACTTGCGGTTTGTTGTCTTTAATTTACCTATGGTGTTATGAAAGTCTTTTAAGTCTTTAAATATACTCGCAGCGAATAGATCAGTCTAAAGTTTGGTATTGAGCTGTTGCAGTAGACCTGTGAAAGTAGAAGCGCATGTGCGTAGGCGAGTTGAAAGTATTACAGTTTATTGAAGAGGTTTTCATGTGCGCTTCAAATGGTAAGCTTCCCGTTGCATGTCATAAATTGCATGTTAGGAATGTTAAATCTCGCGGATTAAAGTGCGACTCCGCCCGTTTTGTTACTGAGCTACGTATGTACCATTTACAAATGTCAAATGATACAACTACCATATCGATATATCAATCACGTCGGTCTTACAACTGAACAATATATTTGATCGCGATGAAGGGAAGCGTTTGTTAACGCATGTTCTTAAATACTATTTTAACATCTGTTTACACTATGTAGACTTTTATCAACCCTGGTGGTTTATAAAAATATTTTTGTAATTCGCATTAAGCTATATAGCACACCACACATTCTATCAAGAAAGTTCAGTCAAGTGTGAAAAATGCGGCGACTTTGGAAGGCGGTTATTAATGGAAGAACTCGAGGTAACAGAGGTGCTGGTGGAGTATCTGTCTTCATAAAACCGTGGTTAATTAACAAGGGAATAGTGAAGCGTATTTATAAAGAATTCGAAGAACCTGTTGTACTGTTTGTGGACAAGAAGTTCGTGAAATTAAACAGAGATCTTGTTATATTCTTCGCATATATTGCACCCGAGCAGTCACCAATATATGACCCTGAAAACAACAACGGAATCGAATTATTACATGAAAAAATATGTTTAATAGAATCTGAACTAGGAGACGTAATGTTCCTCATTGGTGGAGATTTGAATGCGCGGGTAAAGGATTGTTTAGACTATATTGAGGAAGATGACCTGAACTATATATAATAAAAATGTCCCGTACCCCAGAGATGGCTTTTGTTTGAAGCGTAAAAGCAGGGACTGCAGGCATAATTCTTTCGGCCTTTCGCTTATAGACTTGTGTTGTACCAAAGACTTACATATATTAAACGGCAGATTTAGCGATGTCAGTGGTGAAATTATAGGCACAGCAAATGATGGATCAAGCGTAGTGGACTATTTTATAGCGTCATCGGCACTTTTCGAGCGAATAATTGACTTCAAAGTTGACACTTTGGACATTTCGGACCATTTCCCTATAGTCTGTGAATTCGCATTGGACACCACAGACCTCGTCGACTACGATCCACTAGCAAGAACAGATATACACCTAAAGCTGTTTACTAGCAGGAGTCTACAAAAGCTGTCTTTGTACAAACGTTCGAAGAATTATTTGACGTGTTTATGAGCACCATTGGTATGGATATTTGCAGTAGTTTGAATGGTTTTGTGGTATTATTTAAAAACGATGGACAATGTATGAAGCGCTCTCATCCAAGACCTAAAACAAACAAACGAAACACTACAAATGAACAACCTGAATGGTGGGGCGAGGTCTATACTAAAGCGAAGTATGACAAATATCATAATTTACGCCGATACCGCCGCACAAACTCTAAGCATGATTTGGACATATATCTTACAAGTAAAAATGTGTTCAAAAACCTCTGTCGTGCAAAATGTTCGTCTCTTAAGAGGCGACGGAGAAATTTTCTAATTGAAAATAGTCAAAACCCAAGGTGTTTTTGGAAAAGTATTAAACATGCTAGTGGCAGAGAGCACTGTAATACTAACGTTATTGATGCAGATAATTGGCGGGAATGTTTTGAAAAATTGTTTTCTGACACTAATGATTACCATGTCTACGAAAATATTTTCGTTTCTGTAAGAAACACTAGAGACTATGATATATTAGACTGCGAAATAACTGATAATGAAATTGTGACCAGCCTAAAATCATTACGCAGTGGATGTGCTGTAGGACCAGACGGGACATGAATAGAAATGTACAAACATACAATACACGTTACACTGCCATACATAAAGATACTGTTTAACTATGTTTTATCAACCGGACATTTTCCAGTGGATTGGTACGAGAGCCTGATTACTCCGATACACAAGAAAGGATCTAAATCGGATCCAAATAACTATAGAGCTGTGTCGGTGGCAAATAGCTTGGGTAAAGTTTTTATGAAAATACTTAGTTCTCGATTGACACGATGGGCTGATCAGTATGAATTTATCGACGAGTCACAAGCGGGATTTAGATCTGGCTATAGTACAACGGACAATATGTATAAATTAAGCGCTGTTATTAAAAAATATATAACAAAACGACGAGGAAGAGTATATTATATATATTATTGACTATTTTAAAGCGTTTGATAGTTGTAAGCATCAGCATCTATGGAGCAGCTTAGTGCGAAAAGGGGTCAACGAAAACAGCCTGCTGTTGGGTGTTTTTAAATCCATGTATAGACAGCTTCGCTCGTGTGTTAAACTGTCAACAGGCCTCACTGAATATTTTGATTGTAACATCGGAACAAAACAAGGATGCATCAGTTCTAGTGTAATTTTTGCGCTCTTTATCAACGACCTCGTCACTCACTTGAAGCAGCATTGCGGAAGTGGAATCTTTATATCCAACCAAATAGATGAAATACAAGCACTGATGTTTGCAGACGACATTGCAGCAGCTGCCGAGACCGCTAGCAAACTGCAGATACAAATCAATCGAATACAGGAATTCTGCGAGGCCACGGGTATGCAGCTCAATTTGGACAAATCGAAAATTATAGTGTTTAGAAATGGTGGTCCACTGAGACAGTATGAGCGATGGTTCTTTAACAATACGCCTATTTAAGTCGTGTCGCTCTACAGGTACCTTGGATAATTCTTTACACCTAAATGATGCTGGACGAAAACCAAGGATACGTTATCAATGCAAGCGAAAAAGGCAGCGGACTCAATATTTCGTTACCAAACATATTTTGGCAACTTCCACCACCACGAAGCTTTTAAATTATTCGATGCAATTGTCAAACCAATATTGCTATACTCGGCGGAATTATGGGGACATCAAATGTGTGATAAAATAGAAAGCGTACAAATTAATTTTTGCAAACGGTTAGCATGTTTGAATCAAAACGTAACAAACAGCTTTGCATTAGCAGAATGTGGACGCCTCCCACTTAACGTTGACTATATGTTCAAGTGTGTCAAATACTGGGTGACTCTAACACAGATGGCTACTACCAGATACCCTAAGCAGTGCTACTTAATGTTACGGCGCTTAGACGACGTTGGTCGAGTAACGTGGGCAACGCATATAAAGCATTTACTTTTTTTGTTCGGGTTTGGCCACGCATGGATTAGTAATGAACTTGGAAACAGTGTTACCTTCTTAAACATATGCCATACCAGGCTAGTTGACTGTGCGAAGCAAACCCTTTTAGGGGATATAAATTCTCGTGCAAAAGGTTTACACTATAAACTGTTTAAAAGCTTAATTGAGCCAGAGCGCTACTTATCTACACCATTGTCATATCGTTTAAAACACTGTCTGTCGAATTTTCGTTGTTCTGGCCACCAACTTATGATAGAAAAGGGTCGTCATATCGGTATTGACAGGGAATATAGATTCTGTCCATTGTGTCTACATAGAAATGTGTATAGTATCGAAAATGAGTTTCACTTTTTATTAGTCTGCCCTGTTTATAATCATATAAGAGACCAATGTTTTATGAATAACTGGTTGGAATGTACTATATCAGAACATTTATTTGTGCTAATTATGTCTGACACTAGGCAACAAGCTATTTTTGCATTGGGCAGATATCTTGACGTTGCATATAAGTTACGGGAGAGTTTACTGTAACTGAAGGCAAACTCGCATATAGTGTATATTTTGTGCGATACTGCTCCATTCGTAAATGTGCTACTTAAAAATTTGATAACACCTGTCTTCGATAGTATTTCAAATACATTTAACTAACGCTTACGTGATTGACTATATATCTATAAGCATTATTCTTTTTTTGTTTTTACTTAACACGTCTTACCATTATTGTTGTTAATATTACATACCATGTCACTACTTATGATTACTGCATGTATGTTTGTATTTTGGGCCGGAGGCCTTTCAGTACAAATAAACATATTGTCATTGTCATTGTCATTATATTTGAAAAATGTTTAGTATACTGTGTGCATTATTGCATTCATAAAGTCACGTTTGTATCAAATTAAGACTTATGTGTTGATACATTGTACATGTGGGAGGGGGGGGAGCATACAATTTCAACGATATAATGGCGTAACAGCTGTTCAAAGTAATGGGACACCCAATGGCGTAAATACAAAATCTCGTGACTGCAAACAAAGAATGTAGGAATTTATATTGGCCGATGTGTCTAGCGTTAGCTTTTTTTCTATCTTTTTGAGGAATATAGCCATATATGGTAAAATGTTACACATCAATTATTTTCCTGAGTGATCGAAACTTAAACAGAAAGTATAAAGCAGGAAAATAATAGAAAAATGACGAATGGTATTTTTATACTGCCTGGTCTTGCATTATGCATTTTTTACAAAAAATACAAAAAAAAAAAAAAANAAAAAAAAAAAAAAAAAAAAAAAAAAAAAAAAACATTACAGATAAAATGTTGTTAACTACATTATACATGCCAGAGACATCTTATCCGCATGTTATTCAAGCTTTAATCTTAGTATGATAAAAATTTAAGTATGCACACAAAATAACATCGCAACGCATTCATAAACGTGATTAATCATGTCAGAGACATCTTGTCGGTATATTATTCAAGCTTAACTCTCAGTGTGATCAAAATTTAAGTATGCAAATAAAATAATAATTCGCACTACATTTATATACGAGATTAATCGATGTGTTGCTTAACGCTGTATACACATCAACCAAGGTCTTATTGTATACATTTTACCACGCACTCTTATTTAGATTACCACATGTCAAATATAGGCGTCTAATTCCGAGGTAGAAATTATAATTACGTTAAAATATAATTAGATTTTTGCATTTTATGTATTAATGATCACCCCCAGAAATAGTCAATAACACAAGCAAGCACAAGCACGTATTATATATTTAAACTTGTAATGCATATAATTATAAATATGCATATACTGTATGTACGTTATTACATTGTGATATTGAGGCAAAAATAAAGACAACAAAAGTTGCACAATAGTTTGCATACCGAATGACGGGCCAATCCAACGATGGAGGGGAAGACGGCACGGGGAGCGTCGTCGCCAGCGAACCCGGCCCTGCACTTATAGGAACCATTGGCCGTGACAACAGTGGCAACATTACCGTCATCTGCCATTATGCTAGTTTAGGTTCCAGCCTTCAAACACACAGAGAAACAAATCTGCAGACAACCGTCTCTTAAATGGGACCTGTTCACAGTTTGTCTAAATGAGAAATTTCAAACTTAATTGTTATCACGGATTCAAAAAGTAAATGAACCATGTACATCCGTGAGCGTAATAACACTAAGACGGAGACTCATATTGAAAACACATTTTCGTTTACGAATAATCATCGTTTGAAATTTATAAAATTATAAAGCGTTACAAACGCGAAACAATTGAATAATTTGGGGAGTTCTGTTGTTATCGTTATATTGTGTAGTTTTTCTTATAAAATGTACAAAATACAACGCATTTAATATCAGCACGGATGACTGAGTAGTTGCGGTGCTAGACTTTTACTCCAATGTTCAGTGGTTCTAGCCCAGGTGGGGATAACTTGTTTCCTTGCTTTAAATTTATTATTGTTTTAGACTGGAGATTTTAAGTTCCGATGTTAACATTTATCAATTAAAAGCATCTAATGATAAACTTCAAAACATGTCAAAATCTGTGAACAAGTCGCTTTAAGGTCTTGATTAACTTGAGCCTCAAGGAACGACACATACTTGTTTCTTTTCGAATATATGTAAGCCCACGACCCGTGAGTTAAATCATGCAAACCCAATGCTAAAATAGTTTCTTTCATCGCTTCCGCCGTCGATAGTTGTAACTGGTTTCCATATATGGTCATGTTCTATAAATAGGAACGATTCGGTTGTTATGTACTGTTTGTTTCATCGATCAGTGTCACGTGGTGCGAAAAACAGTGTATTTTATCAAAGCCGAGTTGCCATCCAAGTTTATTGCAGAATGTTTGAACCAAATAATTATAGGGCAATAACATTAACATCAAGTTTATTAAAGCTCTATGAAATGATACTTTTAGACCGCTGTAAGAATAATATACTAAATCAGTTAAACAGATTGCAAGGGGGTTTCCAAGACCAGCTGGGCTGCATAATGACGAGTTTCGCGCTCCGTGAATGCTTACACTACGCTCGAGAAAACTCATCCTCAGTCTTTATATGCTANCCAAGTAGTACTCATATTCAAGAGAGGTTTTAAAAATTCTATTCATATCTAGAACAGAACTTCTATTCATATTTCCAAACCATTCCTGCTAAGAGGTGTCAATAAGTCTGCATTCAAATTCACATACGAAAGAATAACTATTAGTTATGTTTGCAGTTTCAAATACATGGGAAAATCCGTATTCGTTTAACAATTATTTAACATTTGCAACCAAATTTTGCATCCTTTAATACAATCATTCAATGCTTGGATATACACAGTTTGTATAATAATATTTTTACTGTTTTACAATTTTTAACCAATATTTAACAATTCGTACATATCTTTTCACATACAACGGGTATCTGTCTAACTCACCGTATACTACAGCATTACATGTATTTATATTTACATTCAACAATCTTTTTCAAAATTTTAAATGAATTCGTTCGATTTCTTTTGATTTCCATATCAATGTTAAAGTTTTCGTAATTGTTACTTTGTTTCATAAGTATTATAATCCATGTTATTACACTTGTGTATTATACAATTGGCTAAAAAGCAATTTTATGCATAAAACCTAATAAATGTTGTTGTTGGATTTGGTCAAGGACACATATTTCACCTGTCATAACTCCAGTGTTTCGTATCAAAGCCGCGCTGCAAAATAAGTAGCACCAATGTATGAAAGGGCAATTTAAATTGGCGTATCGACAACTTATCCTTTTGTATGCCCATGATCTAATTATAATAAACAAATATGAGGCTTTAATGTAAATAACGGCATGGATTACTTGGTAGTGGCATACTTTGCAAATTCAAATGGGATAGATGATTGTAATTAATAGCCTAATTATATTTGTATCTATACGTTTTTAAAGCGATAAGATTATTATAATAGTTACAGATATAAGGATAAATTGCATGTGTAAAGAATAAAACAGTTCACATTCGTTATGAAAAAAACATCAAGCGTTTTAATATGAAATCTGATTAAGAGTTTTTTATGTTACTTTATTAACATTGTATGGATTCCTTTGATTCATATATGTTCATTTAATAATTGAACACTTGAATAAGTAAAAATGAAATCTCATAATAACATTTGGATGGCTTACAATTTCGAGTTTGTGTTTGATTCAATGAAATTTCTAACGCATTAAATGAAAATATGGGAAATGTAACAAACTATGTCTTATCGCTCAAGATAACTGACACTCTCATAAATATAAATACTTGACAGTGACTTGAATAGAAAATATAAATAATTCTTCATTGCTCTTGTTACGAGACTAGGGTGTTCACCTGACCGTGTTGTGTTACGTTTACAGCAGTGACAAGTTGGGTGGGAAAGTCGGTATATCTTTATTGTTATGGACAGATTCAATGAGCCATCCTTTGAGGTGTTGATAAGAGAACATATTTCACATATTATTCTACGGTGTGTGAGCAATACCCAAATATGGTGATGACGTTTTCGGAAGTTATTAACCCATTTATGCCTAGCGTCTAGAAAAAAGGCCTTGGCAAACAGCGCATGATGCGGCGTCTCATCAGGGTCTGCGCTGTTTGCTTAAAGGAATTTCTGTAAGAAATATTCTCAAAATAGAAATTAATATACCAGACATCCCTAATTTTGGAAATGAATTGATCCAATTTACAAGGATGGGAGAGTCCACTAGGCATAAATGGGTTAAACAATTTATGTGAAACAACAATCATGACCGAAGAATAAAAAAGGCGATTTTTGCAGAGCCATCGTTTTATTTGTGCCGAGTCTGATACATTACTAAATGACAGGGCAAAAATCAGTTTTTTTGTTTATCTTTCCTCTAAGTCACCATTTGTAAAGAAATTATACAAGTTAATAACTGCGACCCTGTATTTTTGGCGGGAATGATTACGTTTTATGGCGTTTGACGTGTAAACCTTGCTGTAATTAGCGCTTGCGATAAATACGTGTTTAGCTGTTTTTTGTTGCTTTTAGTGCACAAAATTACGTCATCTTGTTATTGTGTTTATTTTTGTTTGCCTTGTTGAAACGGATTCATTTCTACCGAAAATGAAGTGATAACTTTAAGGTCATTGTCACAATTGCGAGATAGGCTGTAAGCATGGCAACAGTTACAAACTAATTGAACACCCGATTTAAAAAATAAAGTTATACCATCATTGAAATGTGTTCTTGTTGATGCTCTAAGTTTTACAAACACAATAATTATCTGTTTACGTAATGCGTTATATATTCGCAAATACGTTTACAGATTGTATGTCACTCTCTTCCTTTTGGACAAATATCCTGAGGAAACCTAATTCATATAATACATATTTGTGTCGCTGTTAAAACGGATGTAAGTTTAGGTGTTGACTATGAGTATGCATTTAAAGCACGATGCGATGGAATATTTGTGCATAATTAAAGTATAAATAATCATGTTTAATCTTTTCAAAAAAACAAAAACATTCATGTTTTGCAAATTTGAAATTGTTTAGGTTCTCATTGAAACTTAGTCTCACTGGTAATGTGTCTTTCTCAACAATGCACACATACAGGGAAATAAACGGACAGGATTTCTATATTTTTATTATTAAATAGTAGACACTTATAATAAACTTATAAGAAATAATTGCACTTTGAAAATACAAATCAGAATGTTAGCACATGGACCAGTTCTTTAAACGCTATTAGGCACAACAGTAAATGTTGTCAAGTACAATGCAGGGAAATTGTCCGCTGAAACACACGAGATGTGTCTTGCATGGGCTGTACCTGTCAGTCAGTTTGGCTCGTTGCTTTCTATTGATAGTTAGTTCTAATTATGTTTGGTAATTGTTTTGAACTTGTTCGTTTAGAAGCACTTCCTGTGGACAATAGAGGGTCCAGACTCGTCGTACTCCTGCTTGCTGATCCACATCTGCTGGAAGGTGGACAGTGAGGCCAGAATGGAGCCGCCGATCCAGACGGAGTATTTGCGCTCTGGTGGAGCGATGATCTTGATCTTCATTGTTGGTGGTGCCAGGGCGGTGATTTCCTTCTGCATCCTGTCGGCAATACCAGGGAACATGGTTGAGCCGCCAGACAAGACGGTGTTGGCATACAGATCCTTACGGATGTCGACGTCGCACTTCATGATGCTGTTATACGTAGTCTCGTGGATACCAGCGGATTCCATGCCCAGGAAAGATGGCTGGAACATGGCCTCTGGACAACGGAATCGCTCGTTGCCAATGGTGATAACCTGACCGTCAGGGAGTTCGTAGCTCTTCTCGAGTGAGCTGGATGATGCTGCGGTTTGCATTTCCTGTTCGAAGTCGAGAGCAACGTAACAAAGCTTTTCCTTGATGTCTCGGACGATTTCACGCTCGGCCGTTGTAGTAAAGGAATAACCACGTTCTGTGAGGATTTTCATGAGATAATCGGTAAGATCTCTTCCGGCAAGATCTAATCTCAGAATAGCGTGGGGTAGGGCGTAACCTTCATAAATGGGGACAGTGTGAGAAACACCATCACCAGAGTCCATGACAATACCGGTGGTACGACCGGAGGCGTAAAGGGACAACACGGCCTGGATGGCGACGTACATAGCCGGGCAGTTGAAGGTCTCGAACATGATCTGTGTCATCTTTTCTCGGTTGGCCTTGGGGTTGAGTGGGGCCTCGGTCAACAGCACTGGATGTTCCTCTGGCGCCACACGGAGCTCATTGTAGAAGGTGTGATGCCAGATTTTCTCCATATCGTCCCAGTTGGTGACGATACCGTGCTCGATGGGGTACTTGAGGGTGAGGATACCTCTCTTGCTCTGGGCCTCGTCTCCCACGTAGCTGTCCTTCTGACCCATACCCACCATCACACCCTGAAATGACACAAACACATTCACTCATTAAGAAACTGCGGTTATTTTTGTTTTATATAATTCACCTAAAGAGTTCTGGAAGTCTTTAAATTTAATCGCAGAAAATAGATCAGTCTTTATGGTATTGAGCTGTTGCAGTAGACCTGTAAAAGTAAAAGTGCATAGGCGAGTTGAAAGCATGAAAGTTTATTGAAGAGTTGTTGTATGTGCGCTGCAAATGGTAAGCTACACGTTGCATGTCATATATTGAATGTTAAGAATGTTGATTCTCGCGAATTGAAGTGCGCATCCGCCCGTTTCGTTACTTAGCTACGTATGTACCATGTACACATCTGCGTGCACATATGTGGCGTGTTCTGACGAAACTGGGCAAAATGCTTGTGCGTAAAGTGTCATCCCAGATTAGCCTGTGCAGTCCGCACAGGCTAATCCGGGACGACACTTTCTGCCTAAACTGGATTTTTGCTAAGAAGAGACATCATTTAAACGAAAAATACCATAAAAGCGGAAATTGTCGTCCCTGATTAGCCTGTGCGGACTGCACAGGCTAATCTGGGATGACAATTTACGCACAAGCATTATGCCCAGTTTTCTCAGAACACGACACATATGTTAAGTCCGGTAATGTACCGGTAAACGTTCTGGATGCTTAAACCATGTTTGTCAAATACTACAACTACCATATCGATCCATCATTCACGTCGGTCTTACACAAATACATTTTATCGCAATGGAGGGAAGCGTTTGTCTACGCATGAACTATTTAACATCGCGTTTAACTCAGTCGACTTTTAAAGGGACTTCTTCACGTTTTGTTTAATTGATAAAATAGAAAACAATTGTTTCAGATCTGCAAATTTTCGTTGTGGTTTTGGTATTTTAGAGGAAACAGTAATACTGAACATTAACCACGTTGACAAATATCCATTATATGCATCTTTTGAAGATTTTAAAACTTGAAAATTATAAAGCGTAACAAACGCGAAACGATTTAATAATTTTGAGAGTTATGTTGTTATCGTTATTTTTGTGACATTACGATGATCTCTAGACTCTTACTCCAATGGTCAATGGTTCGAGTCCCGGTGTGGATTACTTTTTTTTCGTTCTTTAATTTTTCTTTTTGTTTTAAACTTGAGCTTTTTAGTTCCGATGTTTGCATTTATCAATGTAAAGCATTTACTGACAAACTTCCTTTAATCAACCTCAGTAATTTATACAAATATTTGTATAACTCGAATTCAGCTTTATAGCTCACCACACATTCCTTCAATGGTGTGCATGCAAGTGCGAAAGCGGGGACTTTAGAATGCGGTTATTAATGGGATGATAGCCTGACGGCGCATATGCGATATGATATGTATAAAAAGTTATCCACGCGTGTGACGCACCCAACCGGATTTAACTTATTCAAAANGCCGCGCGCCTCTGTTAGACGCAGATAAATCGTATTGCATTAGGCTTTTTTAATTTAAAAATAAATATCGCTTACTTACACGGTTTCAGTACCGGTATATTGTATGCCTCGTGGCATTCATAAACTCATGTTCGTATCAAATTTAGACGCATGTGTTGATACATTGTTCAAACTCAGGGACAAGGAAAACAATTTCAACGATGTACTGGTGTATCAGCGGTTTATTATCGTGTGACACCCACTTGCGTAAATGAAGAAGCTCGCGATTGTAAACAAAGCATTTGAGACACGCATTTCTGAAATACTCAAGATGCGCAGTACTTTGGATTATTTGAAGTTATTGCCTTATCAGCAATTTCCGACGAATTAGCATAGCTCGGATATTGTGCCGTTTACATTTAGTTAAGTGGGTACTTGAAACAAAATGTTGATCGTATGATGGTGACGCGCTTGGTTTCTGTGAACAATGTCAATAGTTTATAGGGCGGAACATTTCAGTTAATTTAGAATCTCAGACACTTAAGTCAACAAAAGAGTGGAAGCACATACTTTATATTGGCCCGTGTTTCTATAAACATAAATAGGCATGACTGCCTAGCGTTATTTTTTTTTTGAGGAATATAGCCATATATGGTAAAATGTTACACATCAATTATTTTCCTGAATGTTCGAAACTTAAACAGGAAGTACGAAGAAGGAACATAATTGAGAAATGACGAATGGTATTTTTTCATACTACCTGGACTTGCATTATGTATTTTGTTTTTACAAAAAAAACAAAACTATTACAGATTAAATGTTGTTAAGTACATGTGGATCATACATGTCAGAGACATCTTGTCGGTATATCATTCAAGCTTAACTGTTGGTGTGCTCAAAATTTGAAAGTATAAAAAATAAAATAATAAATCGCACCACATTCATAAACGTGATTAATCGATATGTTGCTTTACGCTTTATTATCGTAAACCGAGGTCTTATTGTATACACTTTGCCACGCCCTCTTATTTAGATTACCACAGGTCAAAAGTAGGCGTTTTGCGGAGGTAGAAATTCTAATTATCTAAAGTACAATGTGATTTTTGCATTAAATGTGTTTACGATCACCCACATAAACTGTCAATGTCACAAGCAAGCACCAACACGTATTATATATTTAAACTTTAAATGCATCCTAGTTGCAATAACCCAACTCTGAGCTGTATGTATGTACTCATAAAAGCTCAGAGCATTCAAGAAGAAATACATAAATTATACTCCCAATTAGCAGTTAATATAGGCACGTGATTACATTTTTATAATTTGACAAAACATAAACACAACAAAAGTTGCAAAATATTTTGCAAACCTGATGACGGGGCCTGCCGACGATAGACGGGAAGACGGCACGGGGAGCGTCGTCGCCGGCGAACCCGGCCTTGCACATACCGGAACCATTGTCCACGACGAGAGCGGCAACATCACCGTCATCTGCCATTATGCTAGTTAACGTTCGAGCCTTCAAACACACAGTGAAACACGTACGCAGACAAACTTTCCCTTAAAGCGCGTGTGCATCAGTAAACGACAAATACTTGTTTCTCTTCGAATAAATGTAAAGCCACGACCCATGAGATTATTCATGCGAACCCGATGCTAAAATAGGTTCTTTCAACGCTTCCGCCGTCGATAGTTGTAACTGGTTACCATATATGGTCATGTTCTATTAATAGAAACGATTCGGCTTACATGTGCTGTTTGTATGTGCTGTTATAGAAGTATGATCGATCAGCGTCACGTGGTGCGAAAAATGTCGTCTGCAGTATCGTTTTTTCGTTTTTGTGCGATGCTGGTATGCGACATATCCATATACATATCATGTTAGGTAAATACCAGGCTGGTCGAGTAGAAGTAGATATTTCTCATTCACGTATATAGAAGAACTTATATTTATTTGCTGACACATCTAGTGACATACATGTACGGCTATTTGAATGTTAAAAGGCAAATAAATTTAGTAAATTAATATACATTTATAATACCCTACAGTTGTATATATTTTTCGCAAATTTTGGATAATTGAAGTATAGTTTTTTTTTAACAAAAAACTCTAAGCGCAATTAAATAGCACACGTGGAAATAGTAGAAGCAGTAGCTTAAACCAGCAGCACTTAACCGCAGTAGAAGCAGAAGAAGCAGCTCATCAGTATTTATTGAGCCCCGTTCTGGGAAAACAGGTTCTACTTTTGCAAAAATATCATGTACTACAACTACTTCAACCACCACATTTATTTGAACCTCAACTACTTATACAATTTAGCCTCGTTCTTGCAAAACTGGACTTAATGCATGTGCGTAAAGTGAGGCTGCATGAATTATCTACCGTATATCAGGTAGGCATTCCTCTGTACCAAAGTAAAGCCCATGTAACGGTCCACTGCATTTTGGCCAGGTTTTATGACCGCTGTCCAGTTATAAAACACTTGAGCGATGTATCAACGGATCAACGCGAGTAGAAAGAAATTTGATAAAATGCAACTGTCCGAAATTTTTTGAGTCATCAATATTAGGGGTAAATCTGGGTGGCCGAAAACTTTAAGTTAACAAATATAATAATTCGGTCTAAAAATGGGTTTCCGAAAACTTAGACTGTTCGAAAACTTAGAGTTATTACGGTAATCATGTACGATATTCAGTTGTTCATCAGTAACTGTTGAAATAAAGTTACATCGTACACAGGTGACACTATGCGATAAAAAATGGCTTTACTTCATAGCCTGTGAGCAAAGTATACCTGAAGTTACACCTACCGTGACTCGGTATGTGCATTATTTTCATACAATATTACCTTCTTATATATATGAACCTCGCTCTGAAAAGGTGTTAAAGGTATAGTCCATGCAGGCTTATAAGGGGAGGACACTTGCCGACTAAATTGGAATTCATCTAAGAAGATACTTTCTTAAAACGAAAAATATTATAAAAGCGGAAAGTGTCGTCCCTAATTAGAATGTGCGGACTGCAGAGGCTTATCTGGGACGACACTTTACGCACATGCACTAAACCCCCTTTTCACAGAGCGGGGCTCATGTACATAGCATTTATACGGTCAGGATGGATGCGGTGTTGGGGTCACAGTGATATAATTATTCGTTAACCCTTTGCATGCCGGGAAATTTGTCGTCTGTTAGAATGTCGTCTGCTGAATTTCTAAAATTAGCATTTTCTTCGATTTTTTTTCAAAGAATACTATCAGAATAGCAAACAGTTTGGATCCTGATGAGACGCCACGTTCTGTGGCGTCTCATCTGGATCCAAACTGTTTGCAAATGCCGTCAAAATTCGGTTCCAGCACTGAAAGAGTTAAGCTTGTTTGACTTAATTTACAGAATATATTAATGACATATTTGCAATTCTCAGTATTTTGTACGTACAAATATATGTTCTGTACACTTCATACATTTTGCATATTTTACAAAATATCAGGTGGACGTTAAATAAGCTGCGTTACATCCTTATTGCAGTATTTGGAAACAATATCACATGAATACCGCCCGTGTGTAGTATATAAATGCATTTAAAAAAAAAGTCTTATGCATTCATAATGAACTCCTTTAAGCTAAGTATTTGTACAATTTAATCAGCCGCATAACAACAACAGTAATCGCAAAAATTAGCAAGAAGTTGAGTTGATGTTTACCCTCCAAATGTGCTGACGCAATTGATTGTTTATGTATGACCAATCAACTTATAAACAAGTACAGGAAAATATCAGTTAAATTCGATAAAACACGGAAAATAATGTGTGAATTGTTTTGTTCGTTTTTTTCCGAACAGGAAGTTAACCGGAAAAAAAGCGACGAAACTTTTAAGGAAAATAAGCGACAATTACTTGGGGCACGCATATAAATGTGATGACTAGTGCCCAATTCTTTCTACAAGGATGTTAAATACCACGTGATAATATAAGTGCCTTCTTTTCTTTTCCTTTTTTGGTAATGTATGTGTCATTCTTATAAAAAATCGTAAGGTACAACTGATATACGAGCGCGTTGAACTATAACAAATAATCTAGGCATCCATAATGTCTTCTTCTTCCTTTTTCTTGAAAATGTATGCGTCAAATTATCTTAAACAACGTGGGTACAAGTCATATACGAACGTGGAGAATAACGTTGAGCCTCGCTCTATGAAAAGGGGGTTTAATGCATGTGCGTAAAGTGTCGTCCCATGTTAGCATGTGCAGTCCGCACGACTCTTTCCGCTTGTATGGTATTTTTCGTTTTAAAAAAGTCTCTTCTTAGCAATAATCCAGTTTGGGCGGGAATTGTCGTCCCTGAGTAGTCTGTGGGGACTTCACATGCTAATCTGGGACGACACTTTAGCCACATGCATTAAACCCTATTTTCACAGAGCGCGGCTCCTTTGTATTATCTGCATCAATGCATCATCTGTATGCAGACATAAATGAAGGTGCAAGTATCGATATCGTAAAAAAATCGTTGCAAGACTATTAATTATTATACGCTTAGTCACGTTATTATAAAATATACATGATCTGTCACCAGTATTTCTTGGGAGCATCGAATTTATAATATTCTCACGATTGAGCTCTTCGGGAAAAGTAATGCGTGTCTTACTATAAGCAAGCGAATTCTCGGCGTCCATCTTTGCTTACGTGTTGGTGGTGGGTCATGCGTTTGATCTTAAAACCAACAAATAATGTAATAATAATACCACAGTTAAACAATCTAAAATATCATTTAAAATGTACCATGAAAGGAAACGACTTGATCAAATACTTAGTACATAATGGTTCATGTATATACATTTGAAGTTACACTAGGAAATAAGATTCTACGAAATGAAAAAAACGACATCAACACATTAGCCTTGTCTTTAACTGATAAATAAAACAATAGCTAACCAAAGATAGCGCGCTCGATTATTCTTCCGCTTTGATAGTATACTGTACAATTTCTTTAAGTAATCTGATATAATGATCACCTATCTCTGTCAACAAAAACATGAAACGTATGTTCATATGTTTGATATCAACCACAATGTTCAAGTACCCAGACCAAAAGGATGAGGTCCATGTAAGTGGAATTGATAGATTGTCAACGTGTACCAAATGTATGAACGAACTATTTGAATAATTCGCATTTATCTCAACATCCCGTTTACGAAACCTGTCAGTAACGAGGAAAACTATTAAATTCCACATCTAAGGTATATCACCCATTTACCATCCTTCCAATGAAAATGTGTTAAAGTTTACACACTAAAAGTTGAGTGAGTACTGATTACAGTATATTCGTGATACTAGGCCCATGTCCACGTGCAACCTCTATGAATATTAAGGAAGCTGACCAATTTAAATTTACGTCTGCTGAAAAGTTCACCAGTGAGAATCACAGATTGAGTGAACAAAGCTCATTGACGGTCGACTCTTACGCATAATGGTAACCGGAAACGGCGTTCATTGTGAAAGCTGCTGAGTAAGCAGACAGTATGAGTATCACAAGTGCACGTTGAAGGGGTTCAACAATGTCGCGATTATTATCAGCGGTAGAAGTTCATATCGAATAGCGACACTTTCGATTTATCATCTTGTTTTGTACCCTGCTTCGGTTAAGACGGTGAGAAGTCCCTCGACGTCTGAACAATACACAGCTTGTTATGCCATGTATTCGTAATATCAAAACCATGACGTTTGAAATTGTAACTGTTAGCTCTAACGCCAATGTGGCTACTTATACATCGCATACAGAACACCCCCTTCTTCCTTTGTAAAAATGCACAATTAAGTCGCGGTTTTCATTTTAAAAAAATCTCATGCTCTTAAATATCTTGCTGAGTACACTAATTATGCGTAAAAAGTTAACACGAACAAACCCTTCGCTTAGCCGCGACCGAAATGTTTTTATGTTCAGCACGATAAGTTTAATGAATCGGCCTGGAAGTTCAATTATTTCACAACCTGCCTTTAGACAGTGCTGCTGAACGTTCACAAATACAAAGCTTTACAGAGGCATACGCTAATATTAGCCGCGCTCTGTGAAAAGGGGGTTTAATGCATGTGCGTAAAGTGTCGTCCCAGATTAGCATGTGTAGTCCGCACAGGCTAATCAGGGACGTCACTTTCCGCCTGAACTGGATTTTTGCTAAGAAGAGACTTTCTTTAAACGATAAATACCATAAAAGCGGAAAGTATTGTCCTTGATTAGCCTGTGCGGACTGCACAGGCTAATATGGGACGACACCTTATGCACATGCATTAAACCCCCTTTTCAAAGAGCGAGGCTCATTTTTGTTCGCAACAGTCGGGGAAAACTGGCTATCATGTACAGATTGAATATTGAAATACATATGGGATCATTAATGATGAATATTGCAATATAAATGAAATCATTATTGACCAAGACATAGGTTAAATCAATAGTGTGGTTTAAAGAAACAAACCGCAGCAATTGTAGAAACCTATACAATTAATACAGGTCGTTTGCTGTTATTCTGAAAACGTTGTTCAATAAATGGATAGCAAGTCCTATATTTACATCAATAAAATAAATTACATCTTCAACTTTTTCGTCATTCTTTGTTTTAATACCCTTAACCAGATATTGTTGATGTTAACTTGTTAACTAAGGTGAACTGACATACGACATTCTCATTTTCTGTTTTTTCCTTGCATGTTTCTTATTAGTATGGTATTCTGCATCCAAACTCAAAATTTAAGAAAGATTTTTTTTTTATGATTCTCATGCAGTTATAGTTGCCAACCCTCACCCCTTTTCCCATTTTATCGGAACCATTTATTAACCAATTTTACTCTTATGAAAACAAATATTGATCAATAAATAATTTTAGAGTATATATTCATACACATAAGGAATATGTATGCATGTATGATAGTAAATAAGGTGAAACAACTGCAACAAGGAAGATAAAAGAACACAGGCGTTGTTATCTCCCCTAAGAAACCAGAAAAATACCGATCTAGTAATTTTTCATAAAAAAAAGATTTGTTAAAGCGGCTGAAGGAAAATAGAAGCTTTGAACAAATAAGTTTTCTATGATGTAGCATTGATTGATTTTTTTTTATGTTTAACTTGCAAGGGCACCTATGTATGCCACAATAAATGTGCCATAACCATGCTGAAGTTGGGAATTTTATAAGTAGTGAATCCTTTGTACTTGAAAGAAATCGGGCTCGAAAATTGTAATTGTGCTCAATTTATATTGCTCACCAAAGCAATTATATTAAGAAATACATAGTTTTCGTATATCATTCATGTGCAAATATGATGGATAATTCATTATCGACTCATAGTTTTCATGGTACAAACAAGGTAAAACATTACTCACTTCCAACTTTGAATTCAAAATACGTTTTCCGTTATGTAAACAGGGGAGATTCTTCTAGTTATAACAAACTAACGCTCTACCTCTATAACTATAGAAAGCTTTTCATTTCGACTGCGGCTTATGGGACAGCACTCCGTTTTTAATTTTGACACAAGTATTGTCAGTTAACGCCCTTACTCGTAAAGCATGAGGATTGACGGTCATTTAAGAAAAGGGCGAACCTACAAGGTGTTCGTAACAGTTCAAGACCTAAATTAATTACATTTCACATACAGTATTGCGTGGATATTTCGTCCAATTGCTATGTACATGTATTTATATAAATTATGACGTGGAATAAACGATACATTTTATTAGACCTCTTATGTTTAAGATATGTTAGACTAATTATCTGTTTAGCCAATCATACATATAGTATTTGTGTGAAATATCGCATATAATACATATGATTAAACTTATTATATCGGCCATCATTTCTTTCTGTCCACGCACTAATAACGCAACATCCGCACGAGTCCGCTTCGTAAAATCTTTCCTAATCGTACAATATAAAGAGGTAAACATAAACTAATGCACCGACTTCGTCGTATCGGTCAACATTAACCCATGCACTTAGTACGTCACATTGATCCTTCATAGTTCTTTACCATTACGTAAGTTCAGTCCCCACCGACGTCCCCATTACATTTTGCATCATAACGGGCCCGACAGTTTAAAACTGGGAAAACTGCGCTTAATACATGTGTGCACAGACTAATCAGGGACAAAACTTTGTACCTAGACTATATTTTTGTTTAGAATATACTTAATTTAAACGAAACTTTATTAAAAAGCCTAAAGTGTCGTCCCTGATAAGATTGTGCGGGATGCACATACTTATATGCGAAGACACTTTTTTCGCAATGCATTAAGGCCATTTTTCCCAGAACGAGGCTCATTTCCTTACGCATATACTAATCCATACTGATCCCCACTTGTTTCGTACCACATACTAGCTTCGTCATGTCAGTCAACACTCTTTAATTATCGTCCACTTAATCCGTCAAATTGTTTCCCCCAATTACATTGTACTTTCTACGCTGTACCAATCCCCATCAATACCTTAAAAAACATTCACTAACTATTCTATATCGAGCCACACTAGCTCCTAACCAAACGCTTACTACGTCAAATCGTTCCCCACTTGTTCATTTCTATGTCCTTACTACGTCATAGCTTTCACATCGTTCCGTTTCAGGAACGTAGCGCCCATATTGTTACCCGATAGTTCATAACCGTTCACACTAAAAGCCACTACGCCATCCTGTTCCCAATTACGACCATGTGCGTTCCGTCAACATGGCTTAGATTCGCGTGTTTCAGTGATACGTTTGACATATACCTACGATTGAGTACATTGCAATGCAAAATGGAAAACACCTTTGCGCCAATAAAATCACCCATGTACTTGTTGGTTTAGTTTGGTTTATTAGACGAAGCACCGATTACAAAATGTTTATAATTGTTTTTGCTGTTGCTTCAGTAGTGACCGTTCTTTTACAGTGGCATCAAAAGCACGCCCGAAAATAAACTTAGCATATTTACAGAGATCACCTTCTTGGTAGTGGTAATGGACCATACCCAAATGTAATCACCAGCTTGAACCTGTAATTATTGATAGATGAAAAAAACAAACAATTATTATGCATGCCTTTGGAAACCTACATGTATCGCAAGCGCGGTTTTACTGATTAGGTTCAGGTTACGATTAAAAAACATGAATATAAACAAATTATTACTTCATGGACAACGGTTTGACTTCCGCTGTCCGAAATGCCACCATCGCCGTGAAACCATGCTACGGGGGTACCGTTGAGATCTAGCTCTCCGTAGAACGAGTCATTCTTAGACCGATAACCAAGAGTACTCGAGAACATGTAGATCCCGCTTTGAGGCACAAGGAACATGCTTCTGTCCCGGTCATACCCACCACCTCTGTTGTAGATAACCGTTTCGAACGTTATGAGCTGACGGGCGATAATTTCTTCTTGGTTTTTCGTCTTCACTGCAGTGAAGCCAACAGTGTTCCCGAGCGCTGCATGGCGGATATCTGATATCGAATGTGCGTTTATATAATTAAGAACTCGATAAGCGGAGCAAAGCGGCTTGTCAGGTAGGGATTATTGCGGAATTGTTTGTGAGCGTTGTGGCCAGTGCACCGGGATTATTGCATGTCCTTGCCCGTCAGAAGACGTAATATTAGCTGGTTACAGAGGCTAGCGCGAGGTCAGCAGACAGCCCGTTTCAGCGACGAACCTGAGTCTATAGTGGTTTACATAATCCATGAAAAGGGAGATAATGTATATATGTTAATTGTATCCATTTATACTACGTTTATAGTGATTGCATTACCATTACCGTAATCATTCTCAAATCAAGATAAGTGTGTCTTTAATTACATTACTGAGTATGTTCAGATATTTTTTTAAGTGCTATTATCTAATTAGATTACATAATAATAAATTATATGAATTATCTCCCATGATGCTCACGTTTACGACCAAAAATACTAGCTGGCTTGTTGGATATTATTATAAAATCTAATACATTTTTTGTGTTTTCATATACACGTGTGTATGATCATAATGGGTTTATATACGTGTGAGTGGTAACTCGTTAAAGAGATCAACTCCGAGACAGGCAAAGCAGTACGTTTTTGTTGTATTTACCCGAAATCTCGAAACATAAGAAATCAATACATTCATTTTTTTGGTACTGATAATAGTATACAGGTTCTTCATTTACCCATATATTGCATGTGTATTTGTATGTCTGCTTGGCAGGATATGTATAAGTTTCAAAGCTGCCAGTGCCAAACACAATGTGATCAGGTTATATTTCAAGACAAGTTTTTCTGTAATATCGCAATTTCCACATAATTGAAAACCTGTTCACAACTTGCATTGGAATTCTTATACGTTTAGATTTCATTACGCGTGCCAAACTGCTTATAAGTCATTTTTATTAATATTTTTATAAGTAGAAGCATTCACATCATTATCATTCGTGTTTAATCGGATATATTGTTTGCGCTCTAGGAAAACTGGGCTTAATGCATGTGCGTTAAGTGTCGTCTCAGATTAGCCTGTGAAGTCCGTTCACGTGAATCAGGGGCGACACTTTCCGCTTTTATGGAATTTTCGTCTCTTCTCCACGAAAATCTAGTCTAGGCGGATAGTGTAATCCGCATAGGCTAATCTGGGACGACACTTTAAACCCAATTTTCCCAAAACGAGGCATACATTAATTCGTTTTTAAATGTGAACCCTTATGAGGCTACGGTAATATTTTGATATTGTTTATGAATTTGCATTAACTTATCATTAAGACGCGTGATATTTTCAAGATTTGTCATACCAATACACGACGTTTGACACTCCAAAACTATAAACCGCATATAAAACGTTCATTAGCATTGAGAATGCTCGCTTGTATCTTTATGAGTTTCACGTGTGGTATATAAAATGAGCAACATTTTTCATTGACATTTCATCATGCTGGTAGTAATGCTCATCTCGCTACGAATTTAATATTCATGCGATGCACGTATAGGGCGCGGTTTTTATTGTTTGACATTTCTTAATACCAAGAAAAAACTGTTGATATTATGTGGCGGCTTTTAACTATTTTGAAGACATATTATGATATCAATAATTCGAATTATTGAAGCAAACAGCTGTTAGCTCTACGTAAATACTTATTAGCATATTCATTAGTGCATTATATACAGCTCACACGGAGGGTTATATATACATGTATAGCGGACAGTGGCTAGGGAACAACATTATTATTTTACATATTTATTTATTTTTATAAAACGCACAAAAACATTACATAATAAAATTAAAATGCAAACTTTCAAATGTCGGATGTGAAATAAATCCCATGTATTATCAGAACAGAAATCGTAAACATTGACAACTTCTCCCCGCAATAATGACAACTTCCTGTAAAACTTCAACAACTTTTTAACTTCTTTAAAGCAGCGATGTTTTTAGTCCAATTGGGAAAAGTACCCGTACCGGTCCAATTGGGAAAAATTGAGTCGCGAAAACTTGAAATCGGGAAAATTCGCGTCGTGAAATCCTCAAATTGGGAAACTGTTGTATTTGATTTTTTGCTAACAAATACCTTTAAATTGAGGATAACTGATGTCAAGTTGTCAACATTATATTTACTAAGGTTCTAGCCACAGAGCTGCATAAGTAAATAAACTAAAGTTGCATTTTATTTAAAAAAAATAAAAAATTGTTACCTTCAATTGGGAAATTTTTTCGAGATTGGGAAAGTGCCGTTTTCCGGTACTTTACAAAGAAGAAAAAAATTGCCGAAAAGATATAGATAAGACTCAGTCGCGTCACTCACCATGGCGTGAATACGTCTCATTAACCTGCAGTATCCCTGCTTAAGCCAGCGGTTGTATTTCGGTAAGGTTCTGCGGCGTGTTTCATGTTTGTCAGTAACGTTTGTATAACCTTTTCTTGCGCTTTGAACTTGTTGTCTGTTTGTTTCCTTTCTTGATCGGCATTTTCGTCAATCTGCGCTATTCTAGCCTTCAGGAATTCGATTTCACCTTCCTGTCGTTTCAATGCAATGAGGATTTCACTTGTGATGTCACACAGTGTCGTCTGCAGACACAATGCAAACACGCACAAGCCGATGATTGTACAACTTTGCATGTTCAAAGCTTGAATGACACTATTACACTAGTTCTAAATGGTGTACACATTAACAGAAATTCTGATTTCTTATCAGTAACGACCGCTTACGTCCGATGTTCTGTACTATCAAGCATTTCAGTACATCCTCATGAAGTTTGTGTTGTTTATAATTATGAGCCTCGCACTGTGAAAAGGGGGTTTAATGCATGTGCGTAAAGTGTCGTCCCAGATTAGCCTGTGCAGTCCTCAAAGGCTTATCAAGGACGATACTTTCCGTCTAAACTTGATTTTGCTTAAAAGAGACTTTCTTTAAACGAAAAACATCATATAAGCGGAAAGTGTCGTCCCTAATTAGTCTATGAGAGATGCACAGGCTAATATGGGGGGACACTTTACGCACATGCATTACACCCCCTTTTAACAGTGCGAGGCTAATATGTGTGTGTATATATATATATAAGTAAAATGTCATAATCCAGATTGTGAATAGTATATAATAAAAGTAAAAACACGCGTCTGGGATTTTCAAAATATATTGATATATCAATATATATTTAAAATCCCAGACACGTGTTTTTACTTTTATTAAATATATAAACATGGAATGACATACAAGTCACTCACACTAGTAACTGAACATGAACAAACGTTTATTTTTTTGAACGGACGAAAATTATGGGCTGAAATTCAAACCAGAGTCTGCCCTGTGTTGTCGTGCGTTCTTTTGCTTCAAAGAAAACGTCTCGTACATTATTCTATATGTAGTGATTTCAAAACAGTTTTTATGGTGACTGATTTTTGTCATATCCTTCTGGTGTGTTGGTTCGTGTCAGGGGCATCAGCACGCCGACAAACTCAAACGGGAAATACATGCGTCGACTCCACATATTAAAGCGCCTTGAAGCGCACCAACCGGCCAATTCCACAAGTTTGTACCAACATAATTGTATACAACCAAAACGACACCAAGACACATATATCCCTCCATCTGGTGCCTATTTTGGGACGTTGTTGGTGCCTGGGATTTGTAGTTTACGGTATTTTGAAGGATGCCAATACGCCAAACCTAAAGGACGACACATATCTTAATTGTCGTTTAAGCACTCTTACTGGTGGTTGTAGTGCCATATCGGTCGACGTTGGTAATTATTGTTATGCCTCTTGGCACATGAAGCGACGTCATCGTCATACATTGCAGTGATTGGTTTTGTAATTCGAGTAATATGCAGACAAAAGTGTCTACTTATTGGAATATTACATTAGTATGGTGTTCTGGGAATGTGTATCAATATCGCTGAATGTATCACGTAGCATCGCCGCGCCTCTCCCGAGATAAGACTTCACACAACCAACTCGACTGATACTAGCGCAATATTCTAAATGTATAATATCACCTCAGAAGATGTATGGAGAGGGATATGTGCACCATATAGCTCATGGTATTTTTCTGTGTTTTTATATGCAGAGCTGTAATTTTGTGATCGCGCTAAGAAAATGTCGAAGCGAGTAAAGTCAAGATAAAGAGCGAATATTGACGATAATCACTTTCTTGCTGATATGGCTGGAAAGTGAGCGGCATTTAAAATAAATAAATAAAAGTAATACATTAACACTGAATGGGGTTGCGATTTCGCTTTGAGTATGTGAACAGAAAATACGGTCATAAAGGCTCAAACTTTTGACCTTGAGTTTGTGTGACTTCTTCATGCCAACTAATTTTCAAGTTCTGCATTCTCAGGGACATATACTTTATAAAAAAACATAGTAATAGACAAACATCAAATGTATATGTAAATTATGTTTATGTTCTATATTTCATAAAGCAGTTTATTATTTAGACTTATTTGTAACAACAGTGTCTAGTTCACTTTTTGATATAGATACATCAAGGAAAGATACAAACTTTTGAGATATACTAGAGGTAAATTTTATGGTGGTATGGAAGTTATTTAAAGCATCAATAAAAGTGTTTAAATCTTCTGAAGAGCCATTCCATATAATAAAAATGTCATCCAAAAATCTTAGCCAAATATATGGTTTAATAAAGGTATTGTTAAGAAAATCTTCCTCAAATTTACCCATAAAAAGCGAAGCATAAAACGGTGCCATAGGACTACCCATAGCAGTACCCATAGTTTGTAAATAAGTATCATTATTGAAATCAAAACAGTTATTTTCAAGAACAACTTGCAACAGTTTNCTGATAATCTTAACAAATCCCAGTATTTGTGTAAAATTTTAGCAATATTAGGAAGTGATGTGTTAAAACATACAGTAAATGGTATTATTGAATCAGTATTTCTCTGAGTAACACATAATGCACTTTCCTGTGTCATATTTTTCACTTGAGAAAATCCATTTTCAATAACATTTATTGGATAATTTCTACTTTTAAAATATTTAAATAAACTACATAAGGACTGATTGAATGCATTATCATCAGAAATAAAGCGTCTATAGCGCTTTGCCTGACTGTATGGAATACCCCGTTTACAGGACATGGGGTGAGATGACGTAAAATCTTAGTATAAATGCATATTAGTTGGTTTTCAAAAACTATTTGTAACAACAGTGTCTAGTTCACTTTTTGATATAGATACATCAAGGAAAGATACAAACCTTTGAGATATACTAGAGGTAAATTTTATGGTGGAATGGAAGTTATTTAAAGCATCAATAAAAGTGTTTAAATATTCTAAAGAGCCGTTCCATATCATAAAAAATGTCATCCAAAAATCTTAGCCAAATATATGGTTTAATAGAGGTATTGTTAAGAAAATCTTCCTCAAATTTACCCATAAAAAAGTTTGCTTACATCATCAACGTTTACATGGTTATTTATAGTTTCTTTAAAAAAAAATTATATGTACAATCATCTATTCCCTCACTATGAGGAATGTGAGTGTATAAAGAAGATACATCTAAGGTTACTAAGTAGCAATCTTTTTTCAATTTAATAGTTTTTATCTTGTTAAAAAAGTCTGTTGTATCTTTAACATTCGATGGTAAATGCTGCATAACTGGATTTTAAACATAGTCCAAGTATTTAGAAATATTTTCCGTGCTGGAACTGAATGCAGACACGATGGGCCGACCAGGATATCCAAGTGGAAGACTTGCATCAAATGGCTTGTGTGTCTTTGGCAGAATGTAGAATTGGGGATTACGAATATCATTTGGAAACAAGTCGAATTGTTTACTTATACCGGGGTTGTTGTTCTTTATGTCTTCAAAACATTTTTGGGAATTTTCGTTCGATGACTGGTGTTGGTTGATGTTCACTTTTTTTGTAGAAATGTTCATCGTTTAATTCACGATTTACTTCTTCAATATATTTATTTGTATTCATTACCGCAATGGTATTTGACTTGTCGGCTTCTTTAATATTACTATTATGATCATGTGCTAATTTTTTAAGGGCTTGTAGTTGGTCCTTGGAGATATTTGGTCGGAACTGTTTCTTCTTATCATTATTAAGAGATTTCATTTGTAATGGCTTCTTTGTAAAATGAAACATGTTTGTTTGTATAGGTCCCTGGAGTTTTTGGTTAGCACAAACTGACTCGTTTCCTCAAACATCAATAACGGTTGCTTAACCCATTTATACCTAGTGGACTCTCCCATCCTTCTAAATTGGATCAATTTATTTCCAAAATTTGGGATGTCAAGTTTATTTATTTCTATATTTAGAATATTTCTCACAGAAACTCCTTTCAGCAAACAGCGCAGACCCTGATGAGACGCAGCATCCTGCGGCGTCTCATCTGGATCTACACTGTTTGCCAAGGCCTTTTTTCTAGACGCTAGGCATACATGGGTTAATTGTTAAGACACTCGCAGAATTAGGGTTGCAGTTGTCAACTAAGTAATGTTGATGTCAATCAACAAATGAATGTGGACAAAATGGCTACACGGGAATAAACAAACCGTATACAGGTACCTCGAACTGTATTGAAAACAAATACTTCAGTGTATTTCCCTTCCAGGCGGCTGGTGACGCAGATGTTGTTCACCGTCGGGGACAAAACCATTAAGTTGAGGCTAAGTTGAAAGAAACAACAAACACCTTAGCACTCTTGACAATATACAGTAATTATCATTGACCTCCCCCCTAAATGATACTTACAATTTAAAGAAAATGTTCGAACAGTTAAAATATTAGGCGCAAATAAATAAGGCTAAATATTATTATATTTACATTTGTTATTTTTTGTTGTTGCAAAGGTTATATATTTCGTGCATTGTGACATCAATCTCAAATTGTAATATCTAACTCTAAATTAGTATAAATTACATTGGTTTCACGTGTTTTGCATAAAATGAAACGCCTGCATATGTTCTTCAACTGCCGTTTGCCTTTTTTGCTACCGGCATGTGCTATTCTTAAACGTTCTTCTGACGTATGTCATATTTGTTTCTACTCTATAAGCGTATATTTATTATCCGATACATGTTTTTGTTTGTTTATGCGTAGAAATATGTTATATATATTCGTCCGGTGGAATATGGACTATTTTGTCCCACAATTTAAAAAAATATCATTTTGTATCTGGTTAAATCTATATTACCAGACCTCATCTAGCGTTGAAATTTTGGCTATTGCTATAAGGAACAATGATTTGTATAGGTTAACTTTATTTTACGAAATGTTAAACGAAATATTCGTTGATGTTGAGTGTTAATGGGGCTTTAATAAAAAAGGTCAAATCTCACGCGCTGATATGCGCAGTTGGTGGTTAACATACCATATCATTTTATGTCCATGATTGATAAACTTCCTTTATCGCGTTAGCGTATTTCACTCGGTTGTGAAACTTCCGTGATATTTAAAAATGCCTTTACAAATCGAGTTATACTTAATTTCCTAATTCTTAAGCGTATTTTCACAACATTTGGATAATTTAAAACAGGGTAATTGTACAATATTTTTATATTAAATTAGAAATGACGAATATGTGTTGCTGTTTCTTATAACACTTAAATGAAAACATCAATAACAACTAGTACAACAAATACAACATTTACTGCATTGAACTGAATAAATGTCTGCATAATATGTATAATGTTACATTGTCTTTATGTGTAACCTTCTGTAAATAAAGCTTTTATTATTATTATTATTATTATTGTACAACATTGTATTGTGCTCGTATTGAAAGTCTTTTTTCGATACTTAAACTTGATAAATGAGAATGATAAAATTATCTGACAGTCGAAAATATTAAATTATATGTCAATTATACGAGAATAACTATCTCGGAGACGTTATCCACGTTTGAGAGGTGATTACATTTCAAATGAATAAGTGTTTAATGTAAGCATCCTATTGAAACTGTTATGTTTTGAAATATTCTGCTTTCTTGATTAATATTTACACGTTTCATCGTCTGAAAGCTGTAACAAGTGTGTCGAGTGTTTTTTCTTTCTTTTTCAGTTTACTCGATAACATAAATATCACTTTTATTACAGTAACGTTGTTTATACGTCTAAGCAATTCAATCATAATTCTTCAGTCAATGACATTGGCATGCTATTGTTGTCTATTTCACTGTCACTCAACCGACACGTACCCTACCCTTTACTTCCTTCTTAATTACAACCGTATAACCGTAAGTTTTTTTTTGCACTTTATATGGAGTGTTTATTGCGTGGAAAGGCGTGTTATTTTATCCGCGTTTGATCCCGAAATAAACGGAAGTTTATAAGCTTCTTCAACATCTATTTCCAGTGCCTCGCATTCGACAACGTTGCATTGGATTGCATTTGCGGGCCATGGCAATAACTTTATAAACCCTGATTCAGCCCAAGTTGCACTAAAAATCATGCTTACGGACAAGCATTTCAAGGAACTTGAAGACAAGGGCTACACGGTGGTCGAGAACGTGATCAGCAAGGCAGACTGTGACCAGGCAAAAAGGAGTACAGACAGTGGTTGACCCATTTCGGGGACAACTTCCCAAAGTGCTTCAATTCAATAATTAAAGGTATAGGAAACTTGACTATAAGTCATAACTAATGATTTATAGCATATATTTGCAGAGTGTATTGCCCCCTGCCCTCTCCTAATTCAATAAAAACAATGACTTTTACGATAGGTATACGTTTCAGCGTAATACTTTTAGCTATCGAAATTCCAAAAGGCAACTTTAAAGTACCACTTTAATAATTTATAGTATCACATTTAACGCGCTATACGTTCACTAATGTTAATATGACGCAACTTCCTGCATTTCAAGAATTGACGTGATGTTACATTTTTCACGAAGATCACAATGTCGGTCACATGGAGACGACGTGGCGGTTGAGACTCAAGACAAAGCCTGTGTTCGCTCAGTTGTGGCACACCGAGAAACTGTTGACCAGTTTTGACGCCATCGCTATCGGGCGACCGCCGGAAGACGGCGTAGAAGAATTTCAAGTAATGTTGGTTTATTCAATTGTATATGGATAAAATGAATCCACAGAAACATTATCAGGAGAAAAAATCTCTCTTATGGAAATTAACGATTTGTGTTTTACGCAAAAGAATATGATCTTATAAACAATGTGGCCTTATATGCAATAATAAACAATTGTAGCAAACAAAACACACAAAAACACATCTTCCCTGATATACGACACACCATTTACAAATATATTTATATACTAGTTGTTCGTATACATTATTTTTCACTTAAATATTATAATATAATAAATTATAAATATAAGTATTTGTTTGAAGCTCTCTCTTGTGTAGAATTGCAATTCTTTTCATAAGCGTGTCCGTAGGTGTTCCCCAAACGCTTCAGACGCAATAAAAACACTAATTATAAACGTTTCGTTAACACTATTCTCCGGCGTTCACTTTAATATTAATTGGTGCTTTTTAACCGAGCTATTTTGTAAACCGCTTTTTACTACGGAATAGACATATAATTCCACGTGAACAAACAATCAATAACAGCCTCAAGCAACTTATGTGAGGTAATATTTTGAAAAAGCACATTATCAAATTGAATATAAAATTCTTCGCATATTTCGGCTTTGCATTTTAGCCGTTAAGAATGCACCTAGTTTTTTTCTGATTAATTACATCCTGCTGTTTTTGAAGAATTCAATTATTTTATATATCCTTTAACCTGAAGGAGTAATATATTCTATATTGAAACACTTATCGTTAAGTCATTCGGCAAGAACTGAGCATGTACTCGCGTGATTTATTTCATTCAAATATGCATAATCAATTTATATCAATAGTTGTTTTTATATTATAAAAGTAGTGGATAAGAACACAACATTCTCACATGTTCGAGGTTTTACAGTTTCAATGCTTGCTATATTATCTAAGATCGCAGATATATCTGTAACAAGGTTGATTAAAGGCATTTACGATTTGTTGTTTATCAGTAAAATCCGTATAATTAACACAGAGAACACGATATTACCCGTCATTGATTCGTTATTTTTTAGAGTTCTGCAATTTAGCCAAAACACCTTAGATTATTGGCGACTCATTGAAGCCTTATTATAAAAAATAATTTCCTTGTGCTTGTAGTCCGAGTACTTTAATTAAGTTTATCTCTTTTTATGGCCATCAGTAAGCTTGTTTAGGTATACTATCAATATTTCTTTTTATTCTTTAAAGCACCCACACCGGTACTGGTTACACGTGGATGTAACGCCTTCGCGGATTGGTTTGCACGCTTACCAGGGGGCGCTGTATCTTGAAGAGCAGACGAAAAACGATTGGACATTTCAGGTGGGAACTTACTAAAGTGTGGCATGTTGTTTTCACCTTTTTATACAATTGATATAAATGTTTTAAAGGCATATTTCTTTGTAAGAATTGTGTGAGTCTATATTCATTTCACTAAAATCTGTGAATAATAGGATAATGTCAGTGAATGCAAAATGGATCAAGTCAATTTACGTCGAGTGAAATTATAACGTGGGATTTTTTATGTTAAACTATTTTGGTAAACATCAATAACCTTGTCGTCATTTAAAATATCATTCTGTTTGAGAACACTATACACATAATTCATTTCAATAAAACATATGATGAATCGACATGGATAAATAATGTCAAACACAATCCCCACCTACGGTAGGTCTCAACCATTATATATTAAAATTTTTAATATTCCAGGTCATGGAAGGCTCTTATAAACACATCCTGAGGCGCTTCGATGAATATCCGGAAAAGGCAGAAAGGGCGCGTAAACTGGGATTCTATTATACGTAGGTATTATTCAACGATTACATATGGGTAGACCTTTTAAATAAACGCATAACGAATTTGCACATGTTTACACGCTCCGAGAGTAAAATTTATTTGATCGTACAATGAATAAAACAGGTCCTTTATGTATGGCAATTAATTAAAAAAAGGCAAAACAAAGTATACAATGCGGGGAATCACGTGGTCAGAGTTGAGAAAAACTGGCCGCCGATCTCTCGCTTCGATGCCGAAATTGAGTGTTCAAACAGGTACATCTACCTTATTACTTACTTGTTTTTAATCGGATGACGCCGATTTCATCGAGTATCAACCGTTTTCTTCTGTTTAATCTGAGTGTGGAGAATACTCATGGAATATTTCGCGATTTCCTGAACCGTCAATTGACATTGAACACGGCAAAAAATAATATCACTGTTTTCACACTAATTAGCACTGTTTAAGTACCAGTTGTTCATGTGGACGCATTTTGGTTGACACAAATGGATAACTCGATTGCTCGTGGCATTATTTTCAAGGGAAACTCGATTGGTTTTGACGATTGATATTGAGCACGGACATGGCCCTTATACACGGACAACTTCTTGAACAACGCACATGTCAAGGAATACTTTTTTCTCCGCCAAATAAGTCTAAAACAAACTCGCATTGTCATGTTCTGGTACATGTAGCAATACATATCTAATGTAAAGGCACTGTAAATGTTAGTTTCGTAGACGAAATTGGCTATCTGGATCGTCAAAATTTTATTTTCACTATGAATTTTATTGCTAGCCTGTTTCAGTGTAGCTGCTTTATGTTATGGCTTGCGAGTATTTGAAAATGTTATTTTTCCTCCAGACAGTTTTATTAATATATTTTTTTGATTGCTGTTTTTTGCTTGAAGAAATCCCTTCAGAATATTGTCATTTAAGTGCATGTTCAATTGTTGTAAAAAAAGTGAAATCTAAGTGTGTGTGAACAGTTGTATTAATACTGCTGTGACAATGATACAGTAATCTGTGCTTATAGTGATTGATATGCCAACAGTGTTTCTTACAAATATGTATAATATAATAATAATTATGGTTGTCACTTTATTGTTCATTGGCATATTTACAGGTTAAGCAGCAGTTCAGTGTCAAGATCTATTTCTTTGGAAAGAATACCATGAATATATTATTTTGTCAAAACTGTGTAGAATCTACTAAATACTTAAAAGTTCCCCAGGTACACTTATTAAAGTATACTACAATGAACCCTGGGTACATAAAATATACAAGGCTAATTTTAAAGACTACAAGTAGGTTTGAAAAGTTTGCACTGTTGAAGTAAAACTACTAAAAACATGTATTGAAATGTACCAAATATGTTATTTTATACAAAACCTGTCAAACCACTATGACATTTAAGCACATGAGATTTGTTTTTAATAAGTTACAATGTATTAAGTTTTATTTTCTATGATCAGATTTCAACTGTAATCAACATTGATGTCATATTAAAGGCACAACTTTGTTGTTGCTGTATGCTTGACAATATTTTTTTCTTAGTTTCTAGGGTTAAACAAAGGAATTTTTGAATACCTACACCATTGGGGACAATATGACATAAATTAAAACATTGTATATGAGGTATCATCAACATTAATATATTTTATTTTATTATTATAAATGCAGTTACAATGAAAAAGAATAATGTCAAATTTTAATCAAGGTCATGGTTAATCTTTACTGTCTGAAATATTGAATTACTAATTTTAAGTTATTATAAATTTCCCTATAAACAATATGGACAATGCAGTTCAATTGATATGTTCAAATAAAAATTGTTATGTCATAAGAAGTTATTTGGAACATTTGTTCTTTATAGGTGGTCGCACGGATTGACAGAAAACTAACAACAATCAATTTTATTTTCAACTATCTTTGAACACATCTCTTTAAACTCTATGCTGTTTTTTTGTACATTACCATTTCAAGATCTTGTTAAACAATAAGGCTGTACAACTTGCAAACCCCACTCTATTGTATCTTACATTGTGGAAAGCAATGCTCTGATTTTTTCTCAATTTTTTTAACATTCAGTTATTGATACCTCTTTTATAATGTCAGGAATAAGGTATAATGTCTTCAATATTATAAGTAAATGTATTTTTTATGTTTTAAATGCATTTACTTGTACAAATAAATAAATAACATATGAAATACACAATGTTTGTGTTGTGTAGAACATTTGCTACAATTGCAATCAAATAATTTTAACAATACCATTTTATTGTTTCTACACTTTAAACACCATATTCACGCCTAATATTCACATTAATTTATTCGTCAAATACATAAATTTTAAAACATAATAAATTCAACAGAGGTTGTTTGTTTTTGTAAATAAAGCTTTTTTTTGCGGAAAATTAGGGTAGCAGTGTGTGTGTTTAAAAATCAATTAAAAAAATAATTGAACATTTGAACTTTTAAATTCAGATTTTACATATTCTCATATGTATCTTCCAAAAAATGTCAACACATGAAAAAACACTTAAACTACACAATTTTTACTGATTATTTAAATTTTATATTTGAGATAAATGGAAACATATTTTCTTTAAAGCATAAGTATTAGGAATCTTGCAAGAATAAATTGTGTCATCATTCAACTTTCAGTTCACTATGATTCATGTAAAATATAATTTCCTTAAAATAGGAACATTTAAAATGGTTTGCTTTCTCCATGTGTTTTGTTAATATGTAGATTAAGCCAGATGTGTAGAACTGTTAAAAAATAATTTTAAAGTTCATGCATTTGTTTCCATTTGGTGAATGGCATTATGTTTAAGTATATAATAGGTGACTGACCTTTTCCACAAATAGTTGTTGGTAAAGCATGTACATATATTGATTCAGGTTTACTTAAAGTGCCCACCTGTCATACCAATGACCCAGGTTATATCACAATATCTCAAATTTTTTATTTAGGCCACGACTATTTTTTTATTGGTTTACAAAAATATTTTTGAAAATGGTCCATCGGGCGGTCGAAAAAAAAAATGAAAATAAAAAAACATTTTCAATAGAGAACAGTTATGTAACATCAGGCAATTTTAATCACTCCATGGAGTATTTTACCACGTATACCGCGCAGTTTTTTACCTCAAAGTTTCAAATTAAAAAGTTGGTGCGCGTAATACATTGATACAACGCAATCCTGGTTGCTAAATCGCGAAAAAATCATTTTAAAATTGTAAATAATCACAAAAGCCGCCATTTTTTTATTTCAGTAATCTACACCCTATAATCTTGTAGACTGAAGGGGCCGTTGTCGGAACAAAAAAAAAAGAGTCGGTAATGGCAGATATGAACAGATTTTTACTAAAATAAAATGTTTGAATAAAATATGCAAAAAAATGTCTTTGTTTGTGTTTGTGCACTACTACATTGGCAGCTTACGTTGGGCTGTTGACCACATAAAGCAGTGCTTTCCACAGGATTATTTTCAGTCGCCCCGGAGCTAATAGGGGAGGTTCGGNGTGCTCTGTGTAAGGTACTTCTTATACATATTAATCGAAAGTTTGTTTGAAAAAGCAAATGAAATCTAATATGTAATCAACTTTATGAATATATTCAAATGATCTCTAGATTAGGTCCGCGTTATCATCAGACTTCTTTTTATAGAGTATATAGAGCAAAGCAACTAAGTTTTACGCTATGTTCGGTTTATATAGAAACGCACTTGTAAACGCATTTAGAAAAACGTACGTAACTTAATAAGTACGTAAATTTTCGTCCGTAAAGTTACGCATTGTACCAGAAATGGTCCATAAACTGTATAGTAATCGGGTTGAATGTTAGCCTGTGTTTGTATGCACTTGTCCCTTTACCATGAGAAATTGTTCTGAAAACAATTGACCATGCACTTAAATGACAATATCCTGAAAGGATTTCTTCAAGTAGAAAACAGCAATAAAAAAATAAATAATAATAATAAAACTGTCTGGAGGAAAAACAACATTTCAAATACTCGCAAGCCATAACAAAAAGCAGCTACACCGAAACAGGCTAGCAATAAAATTCCTATTGAAAATACAATTTTGACGATCCAGATAGCCAATTTCGTATACGAAACTAACATTTACAGTGCCTTTACATTAGATATGTATCGCTACATGTACCAGAACATGCCAATGCGAGGTTGTTTTAATCCTATTGGGCGGAGAAAACGGTATTCCTTGACATGTGCGTTGTTCAAGAAGTTGTCCGTGTATAAGGGCCATGTCCGTGCTTAATATCAATTGTCAAAACATATCGAAACTTAAGTTTACCTTGAAAATAACGCCATGAGCAATCGAGTTATCCATTCTTTGTCATCCAAAATGCGTCCACATGAACAACTGGTACTTAAACAGTGCTAATCAGTGGGAAAACAGTGATTTCCTTTTTATGCCGTGTACAGTGTCAATTGACGGTTCAGGAAATCACAAAATATTCCTTGAGTATTCTCCACACTCAGACCAAACAGAGGAAAACGGTTGATACTCGCTGAAGCCGCTTCCGGCTGGCCCTATCTTATGCGTCATCCGATTAAAAACAAGTAAGTTATAAGGTAGATGTACCTGTTTGAACACTCAATTTCGGCATCGAAGCGAGAGATCGGCGGCAAAGTTTTTCTCAACTCTGACCACCTGATTCCCCGCATTGGTATATACGACCTAACAACATAAAAATCGAAACAGGCATTTATTACAAGGGGTGTGATTTCAAACCATATAATTAGAGAAAAAACACTTCCCCATGAACTGTTTTCACCAAAACCCTTCTCTTATATACATATTATTATTTGTATAATATGGTTAACTTTTAACTAATAAAACAGTTTTCCCAATTGGAGTTTATTTTTTAGCTGGCATAGTCTCTTTGAACTTGGTCCTTTAATTTAATTGAATTAATACAGTTGATATGGTAGCAATAAAAGACAGTTGGTATAATTTATTTCACATTCCTCTTTCATTTTAATGATTTAGAAAATAAAACGTTAACATTAAAATCGAATATACTAGTACTCGCTATAACCAAATGGCCGAGATATTTTTAAGAATGGCAGCGCAAAAAAAAACAGCGAATAAGTATTTATTTATTTAATATGTAATTGATCTATGATCAATTGTTAAAGAAAGTAAGAGAAATCAATGAAAACAGATTATTGCAACATATGAAAAAATTAAACTTCTTGTTCGAACAATGGCAGGTCATTGTTTGAAATAACAGCGCAAAATGAATTATTGTAGTTTGGCGCCGGACGACGTAGACTATTTCAAGTCTATTGGCTGCCGACTTACAAGGGTTCCTGTTGGCAAAGGTGGCATGGCCCTTTGGGATTCCAGACTAGTGCACGCTAATGCTCGACCTCTTCCGGTAAAATATGATCAGAAAACTAAATAGTTTCATTTTTATCATATCCTAAATTGGATTTCGCAAAATAGTTACAATAAGTATTTTAACATTCAAGAATGTATAAAGCATTATACAAATATCTAAAGTAATGCGTCAAATCCTTGTGCTGAGATATGTTTTAATCTCGAATTCAGATTCTATAATTTCAGAAGCGCAAACACGCGGGTAGGTGGCGCTATGCCGCTTTTATCTCGATGACACCAGCAATATGGGCGAACGAAGTGGACATAGCCGTACACCAGGAAGCGTATAAAAAGCCGACCATTACGACACACTGGTCTTCGCAAGTAAACGCACTAAGTTTTATGTGGCATGATTTTGTTGCAACTTTTAAATGGAGTAGACAGAACCTATGTTTCTGTTGGTAGTTATGCAGATGCTTGCTCATGTTAATCTCCTTAATAACAACCTTATACAGAATACGAAATATTCGTTTGGCTTTTTTACATTATTTTGCATTATGTAGTTCTTTAAGTGTTGATTTTAACATATCTTATATTCAGAAGACATTGCAAATACAAAACAATAATATATGTTTAACTGATTGAAACCCATACTGTCTTGAGCTTTATTTAGTTACGATCTACGAATCTGATTAAAAACAATGTTTTGCTGCAAGCAAAAGTCAATGTCTTACCTTTACCTCTAATTAATGTGTCACATTGACCTATGAACATTTGATCTTGTCTGCAAGCAATGCGGCGAATTCATGTCATGTAAATGTTATGTAAAGATATATCATAACTCGAAAGTAAAATTATGTTTTAGGGTATACGTTTATTGGAAACATCAAAGACTCCCGGGATACCGTTTCCTGATACTGTGCCTGATATTGCACGCACGGAAGAAGCTTTACAATTATCGGGAATGGTTCCCTATGACTTCGAGGATGGTAAACCAAACGGAGATTTATTCACGCCCTCTTGGCGCAAACTGGAGGCACCTCTAGCTCCAGAACTAGATCTAGAACGTCACTATGCAAATGGACACATATAAAGTAGACAACAACCGTAATCATGAAAACAATTAACAACGACCACTGATGGATAGAGTTGTTATAAGCATCATTTGGTAGCAAAATTAAATCGTTTGTATTTAAACTTGTGCTTTAGACATTTCTTTGGAAGCAAACGGTCTTTTGAGTGCGTATCAAAACCTGCATTGAGGAAATCTACTTCTTAAAATTACTTACGTTTGTTTACAGCTTGCTTAATTAAGATTCATTCCATGTATATAAATAAAATGGCATATATATTATGATCCAAAACACACATTTCTTGAAAATGTTATTTAATTGTTCTTCCAAACTGTACGTACACTCTATTTATTGCCATTTTCTTCTACGTAATCGAAATACTCGCCATAGTGTGACCTTGACAAATCTTCTAAAAATCGTGTGCGTAGTTTATTGTTAAAATAAAGATTATGAGGATCACAATAAATAATGTGAGGTAACCCAATATTACTTGTTACGTATTAAACAATGTATGTTATTTTTTTCTCATTAAATGGGTATACGGCGCCTTACGATGCTTTGTTTGATACTATTGTCATTCTTGGTATCAATAACAGCAGTATTTACTTATTTGCACTCTTCTATAGCTCGTTAATTAAGCCGTCTCTATTGAAGGGGCCGTCCAACAAATAAAGCGTCGTATCGACGCGAAACGATATTTAGGGAAACAACGAGGATTGCTAATATAGCTAAAAAATACATCATTTACAAACATGAGCATGGATGGTCGAGTGGTCTAGGCGGGTAGCTTTTTACTCCAGGACTCCAGGAATCCAGGGGTCAGTGGTTCGAGCCCTGTTGAGGGTTACTTTTTTCCTTTTGTTAAAATTGTATTCTTGTTTTTTACTGGAGATTTTTAGTTCAAATGTTAAATTTATCAATATAAAGAATTTAAAGCATTTAATGACAAGCTTCAATACATGCCAAAATCTGTTGGACGGCCCCTTTAATGCATGAGCTAGCTTGATAACAAATACTGATGCTAAATTATTGTTTAACGTACATCCACATTTTGTAGGATAGACATATTACAAAAAACTATATATGATAACGTTAATACCCGTTGCAGCGTTTTACGTTGATATCAAAATTACTTTCGATGAATTGCAAAGCAAAATACTCCAACAACGGTACCTAAAACACGTTATTTAATTACAATATTAATTTATCAGATGTACATGCTTATTTAGACTGCCAACTCAGTAGTAGTAATAGTAGAATAGTAGTAACAGTATTAGAAGTATTAGAAGTATTAGAAGTAGTAGAAGTAGTAGAAGTAATAATATGCTGTTGTTGTAATGTTTTACTGTTGATATTGATTTTAACAATAACAGAACACATCACATGAACATACCTTTACGTTTTATATTGCTATGTTGCTCGCACCGTCCCAAGACTGCTTAAATACGTCGCAGTTCGAAAGATTATTCAATATACTATAGGCCGCTCACTCCTATACACTTTCACCTATCTGGAAACTCAATTACAAATTCAAGTTTGTCTGACATGTTTAACCTTATTTTTATGTAATCAACTGGAGGCACTGTATATATCACATGTTCGATTGGTGAAACTATACTATTCAAAAAGGCACTTCAGACATGGATACGAAAGCCGGCGATAAACGTCGCAGGGATGTTGGAAGCAGCGTTTAACCCTTTGAGCGCTGGAACCGGATTTTGAAGGCCTTTGCAAACAGTTTGGATCCAGATGAGACGCCACAGAACGTGGCGTCTCATCAGGATCCAAACTGTTTGCTATTCTGATAGTATTCTTTGAAAAAAAATCAAAGAAAATGCTAATTTTAGANTATTGAAATATATGTATACTAATTTTTAACACATTTAATATAAATTAATTTTTATTTGACAAAATCGAACAGTCCCGCTTTAATGAAAAACAAGATGAATAAAGTAGAAACATGGTTCAACAATGGGTGGCCCCTAAACTATCCACCATCATCCCTAAGACTACACATTTCTTTTACATTGCGTGAATGTAACGACAAGATATTACTGCCAGGAATTACGCACAAAACAGTCGATATATCCATTTAATTGTAAATATGTGTTTCACAAGTTGGACTTGTTTGAAACGGATAGCTTTCCTTACTAATAGCATGAAACAGGTTGTTATTAAATCCTCATATATTTAAAACATCAAAATATAACATTATTTTCCCTGTGGTGTTGTTTGATATCATTTACTATATTTATTGTTTAAGCATATTTTATTTCTCTTTGACCAATCTGATTAACACAATTATTGGTTACACCATGTGTTCGCATCTGATTAAAAAAAACATTCATGGGCAATAAGACATTCGCAGGCTGGTTTATCGTTGAGAAATCTATTTGAACACATTCTCGTACCTTACATGCAACACATTTATTATACATACATTACATCAGAAGAACGAGTATTTGCTCTGCTATCGAAATCGAATCGAAATTATGCGATGATGCTATCACAATATATATATATATATATATGTCTATGCTTCTGACTAATTGGACTACTTAAGATAGATACGCAATACTCTGTAGCATACGAGACCTTGAACAGGCCCGTATTCGAGAATGAGAAATATAGTAGTATATAATTGGTTCTCAATGAGTTGTATATGTCTACCAGTCAGCGGAGCAATGTATTCACCTACATAGTATTGAGCAACCAGGAAATAATTCTTATTTAGTGCCTTTTCAATCATGATTAACTATATAGAAGTTAAGAATATATGTTGTTTGAATTTTTAATTTATTGTACTATATGAAGTTGAACTGTAAAAGTGAATTATATTTTTGCAACGTAGTAAATAGTACGTTGTTTCTTAGAGCATTTCTATATAACTTGAATATGGTTGGAACTTCTGTACATGACATTTATAATTTGATGAGCACAACAGATAATTAAACACTATTGACATTATGTACTTATGTGTATCATCTTAGAAATACCGTTTCACTCGCTGATATATTGTATATGTAAGATGCTGTGTTCGCAACTACAAACATGTGTAATTTTTAGTGTAAACTACTGTGTATTTTGGGTCGAAGGCCTTTTATGTACTTAATGAACTGCGATGAATTGAGTTGAGTTTATCGTTTATAGGGTAACATTTCCGAAGTTAAGATGTCGGTTTGATGTAAACGCCATCGGGTTTATGTAAACGCCAAATATAGAGTATAGAGCGGCATGGCAAAATGCTCAATGTCTTTGTAAATTATTGATGCATTTAAGTAGAATGGAGGTTCATATCAACCATATAATTTGTCTGATCATTAACGTAGCTCGGCGGGCTACATGCTACAAAACTCTATAATTATGTAATCGTATAGTTCAATACACGAGCATGGTAATTCTTTTGGAATACAATGCAATTACATAGCTGTTCACTGATTTTCACAACAGCATAATAACGATATTTAATGACAAGATGAGATAAAAAAAATACACGTATCAGTAAAACCTCCGGGTATTTGACAAGATTCCAAGACATTTGATTATTTATACAGCGCAAATAAGTTGTGTGCACCCAAAGAAGAAGCCGTAAAATACCTTTTCGGAATTTTAACTGATATTGATATTGATTAGGAAACAATACTTTGATCATAAATAATGTTTGAAGTTTTAAACACGCTGTTAACACGCTGTTAGCTGATATTGGTATCACCATCAGAAGAAATATGTATATTTAAAATAAGTATTTGATCAAAAGTAATGTAACAGCACGAATTATCCTAAATAGCTTTGATATTGTAAGAGGCGTGTATGTTTAATCAACTTATAAGTTAAAACTGTCTTATAAATGGCTTTTGAACAACAGTTATTTAACCGACCGATTATCAGAGGGGGTAATAACGTTATAGTCAAGATGGCGATAGGTATGTTTCGCCGTTTTATACCCTTTATTACTTTTGTTTGTTTAATGCCGCTCACTTTCCAGCCGTATCAGCAAAATAGTGATTTATGTTTATTTCGTATAAATATTTGCTTTATATCTCGACTTTTCTCG
>VMBQ01006976.1:0-49115 GCA_007657795.1 Dreissena rostriformis
ATTATAATTGTTCGCCGCCTTAAAGGACTAAATTAATGTCTCTAAACGATTGTTTGCACTCTGTGTTTCCACCATTTTAATCATAGCATCGTAACCCTACAGAAAGGGACTATATTGGAAACACTATTTCGTTCGGCCAGATAATTTGTCGGTCATTCAGTCGATCTGTCAGCATAACATATTTGAAGTTTGTAATGCGAACTATATTCACATTCATCGAGTAATTAAATTAAAACTACAATGAAATACAATTCAGATGCGAATGAGATTTTATTCAAATGATTGAGACAGGCCTTAGGTATGTGCCCTTGGACCTAGCAATGGCATCAAAGCAGCATACATCGTTTTGTGGAACGAACTACTTTCACATTTTGCAAGCGACACAATTGACTTTTAAAACATGTCATCCACCTAGAGTGAAGATGCTCGCAACATAAATGACCCACATATAAACATATATACATATGCATATATACAAAGCAATGCTGGGGCATCAGTCATGCTTGTGACAAAGTTCAAGTTAATAAGCGTCGTGACACACAATCAACGCTGTGGTATAAGGTTTTTTGGTTATTTTAGTGTCACCCATTGCAGTTCGGTGCTATCAAATAGACAGCTTTACCACCGTTTCATATCGTATTGCTATCAAATAGACAGCTTTATCCCCGTGTCATATCGTATAACTATCAGATAGACAGCTTAACCACCGTGTCATATCGTATTGCTTCCAAATAGACAGCTTTTCCATCGTGTCATATTGTAAAGCTATCAAATAGACAGCTTTACCACCGTGTCATATCGTATTGCTATCACATAGACAGCTTTATCCCCGTTTCAGATCGTAATGCTATCAAATAGATAGCTTTATCCCGTGTCATATCATATTGCTATCAAATAGACAGCTTTACAACCGTGTCATATCGTATTGCTATCAAATGGACAGCTTTACCATCGTGTAATATCGTAAAGCTATCATATATACAACTTTACCAACGTGTCATATCGTATTGCTATCAAATAGACAACTTCACTACCGTTTCATATCGTATAGCTATCAAATAGACAGCTTGACAACCGTGTCATATTGTATTGCTATCAAATAGACAGCTTTACCACCGTGTCATATCGTATTGCTATCAAATAGACAACTTCACCACCATGTCATATCGTATTGCTATCAAATAGACAGCTTTACCACCGTGTCATATCGTATTGCTATCAAATAGACAACTTTACCACCGTGTCATATCGTATAGCTATCAAATAGACAGCTTTACCAAGGTGTCATATCGTACTGCTATCAAATAGACAGCTTTACCACCGTGTCATATCGTATTGCTGTCAAATAGACAAATTTTGCCACCGTGTCATATCGTATTGCTATCACATCGACAACTTTACCACCGTGTCATNTTGAAGAAAGGGGTACATAAAGGTAATGTATGCCAAATTTCAGGCTTGTATCACTAAGTGAAAGATTTTTTCAATAATCAGCCCAGCTAATGTGTCTGCTTTCAATAGCGTTTGACCCGTATAAGGATATTATACCCATAAAAAAATAATGCGTACGTTCGTAAATTTCTTTAATTATATTTGACGCTATTGGACCCTAGGTCGTCAAAAAAAATACATACGTAACTTAAATCAACGAGGACATGCAAAAGCGTTACCGTTTTTCTGGGTGTAAATCTCAGAACAGTTATTGCAAAGGTTGTTTTGGTCGCCACCTTTGCAACTCGCTCCAGTTGTATCCAAAGATCCCATGACGCAGATGCACACTAAACCTGATTGCTAAAATACACCAAAAAGAAACATGCATTACTAATCTAATTTTTTCGTTGTGTTTTGTTATTGTTTTTGTAAGTGTTGTAATTCATGTTTGTTTTGTTGTGGTTTATTAATTATTTTGATGGCGTTGTTTTTTTTTGTTCCTTATGCATAATTGTAAGCATTTTAAAACCAAAACATGTTTGGATTACTGACTAAATTTACCTCATGACTTGTCCTTTTAATTCCAAAATTTCCACCTTCACAGATTGTAAAACAATCCCCGATTTCATTTACTTTTTCTCCGTTCTTGCTCTGCAGACTTGCACAACCTATTTAATAATCTTACAATCAGCAACCCGCTACAGCTCAATCAAACATCTTAGTAGGTCCTTAGCACAATATGCAATCACAATCTTAAAAGTTAATTATTGAACAAAATCACCGGTATCTACATATTTTATGTAGTATCATTCAATGCATTGTGTAAAGTAATAGTGCAATGTATCTATATTTAACTTAATTTAACTAAATTACTTGATTTTTAGGTAAACTAAAAGCGTTCAAAACTACTATAAAAAATATAAAGTCATACCCAGTAGTAAAAATGGAACCTTTGCATAGATGTATCCTAACCAAACATCATTGGTAATTGTCAATGTCTCGTTAACCTCGAAAAATCCGTTATGATATTTAAGTTGCGGTTCTGCCAAATTGCACGTAACATCCTTCCATGTAGTGCTGTGGCTTTCATAGTAACTGTCAGCTAAACCAGAAAACATAATTTTACATACATAACATATTAGAATAACACTGAGGCGCTTATTTATAACAAATGATGGGAACATGCAATTACTTATTAGTATATGTTTATTAAGGGCCATATTACCACAAAACAGTTAGGGCTCCACTTTGAGAATAAAGGCACCTTACTATGCTCGCCCCATCTTCGGTGTCGGCTTCAAAGCTTGGTTAAAGTTACAGTTTTTCGGTAAACTATTTAAACATGATCGGCTTAATGTATTTAAGTCAAACCTTAAACTTATATTTGGTATCTATAAAGATTTATGTTTAATTCTGCAAATAAAATAATAAAGCTAAGCATGCAAAACCTTTTCACTAGAATATGTCATTACATTTTTGTCGATGCTAAGCGTAATATGATATTTCTCGTAATTTCGACTACAATTTCCATTCTTTAACTTCCTTTTAATCCATAAACTATCAGCACGTTCAGTGTGGCTTGTTGACATAAAGATTTACTTCATTGAAGTCTAAATACATGTACCATATACAAATGAAGTGATGATGCAATTTATCTGTTTTACTCGTTTATGTTTAAATAAAGACGGTTATATAATATATTATTTGACCCATCACATTTGCAACAGGTAAAATCACACCTAATATCGTATACGAATGCTGTTACAAATAATGTATTATCGTTACATATCAATAATTCATCCGAGGTAAACAAAAACGAGTTTTTAAATATTAACTTTGTATTACAGTATGGTTTTATTATCTGTACTTGTAGACAGATAATTAAAGAATGTAACCACTTAATGAAGTTAACATTTACTTATCTTAAATTTGTGTGCGACAGAAGAGTGATTTTGGATAAAAACTAACAATATCGCGAGCACATTATAAGATTTAGAACATTTACTCATAATGTGAATTGTTCACAGTTTGTCAAATGAGAATGTTCAAACTCTGTGTTACAGATTCAAAAAATAAATGAAAATTGTACATCAGTGAGCGAAATAACACTAATGACGGAGACTTGTACTGAAAATTCCGTTTCGTTTACGGCTAACCATTGTACGAAGTTGATAAAATTATAAAGCGTTACAAACGCAAAACGATTGAAAAATTTGGAGAGTTCTGTTGTTATCGTTATATTTTGTGAAAATATGATTTACTTCAAAGGTCAGTGGTTCGAGTCACGGTGAGATTATTATTGTTTTACTTTCTTTTATTTTATTCTTATTTTATACTGGAGCTCTTCAATTCCGATGTTTACCTTTATCAATTTAAAGCATTTAATGACAAACTACAATAATTGCCAACATCTGTGAACAAATCCCTTTAACGTCTTTTGACGAAATTCATTTACCTGTAAACCAAAATATGGATAGAACGTTTAATATATTTACCATTCGCTGTTGCCGTAGCCAGTATAAACACACACGCGAGCTGATAAAGCCACATTATAACTCGTTCTCTATACTACTTTCCTAAAGAATTCAGATTGACTGAACGCGGAAGTAAGCTCAGCCCACATCGCGCAGTAACGCTATCATTTAAGTTAGCATTTATCTGTAGCTTAACAAGTCAGATGAATGTTTAACAATCTATTTTAACATGAGTAGGAAGTCATAAACTTGGTTATATTCTACGGAACACCGTAAGGCCATCGTGGTTACACATTAAAATCCAGAGGGCGACACTGTGAGAGTACGAGAATACGATGACGACAGTGCGACAATACGATGGCGACAGTGCGATAGTACGATTGCGACAAAGCGATAATACGATAACAGTAAAAGGTTGTGCAAGTTGTTTTACACATTTAGCTCGTTCTGGGTAAGCAGGGATGAATGCATGTGCGTTAAGTGTTATCCCAGATAAGCATGTGCAATCTTACAAGCATTAAGTCCCGTTTTCCCAGATTGAGGCTCAATTATTCTATTTAAAATAAATAGGGCAATGTGATTTGCTATTGTGTCCTCGTTGACTTTTATAATATATTAACAGAAAGTCAGTAGCAATATGAACAATTTACTGTCTTGAAGTAAAACGCCGAACTTAAAATGATTTTCATGCTAACTGACGCCAATCCATGTTTATTTGAAGTCACCAATGGGTTCTTTATTCAGCACAACAGTCGTTGGAAAAGATTATTATAATAATGCTCATATCTGTCGGTGTTTCCGCAGCCATCATTGCCACCACGCAACTGTCGACTAAAAAGGTCAACTGTTCAAGTGTGCTTATACAATGAACACATGAACATAAACATCTGGACATTCCTTAGTCCCTTTGTTAAAATATGGTAAATCATATACTGTAAGTTTTTGGAAAATAATTGTTATGCTCAAATGCTTTTCTTTGTAAAACACATAACGCTGTTCTGCAATGCTATGTAAAAATTGTCGCAAACTGTTGACACTGTATCTTATTGATATCCTAAGGTTTTCAAATAAAACGGAGTGTGTTAATATCGACTTAAAATCGTACGCTTTTTCTCAGGGTGATCCTTTGTGTTTCAATATATGAAAGATTAACACTAGTTCAACCATAACCATTTATTAAGTCGATAATTTCAGAAATAATTACATAATACAGATCATTTTCCTCATATTGTCTTTGTACATACACACCAGTAAACAACAAAACATGTAATGTCAAGGATATAAAAAAAAACATAATTCGAATTAATTTATTTAAGTTTAACATTAAAAAATGTTGTCCAGCTGTTATTGTTCAGTTTTAAAATAGAAACTGGATGTCAAATTGCAAATAACAGTATATAAGTTTTTCATTGTTTCATAGAACAAATTTGTTTTCATAGTCACATGGAAATTAGACGTAAAATGTTAGTATAGTGTGTCGTGTTCTGAGAAAACTGGGCATAATGCTTGTGCGTAAATTGTCATCCCAGATTAGCCTGTGCAGTTCGCACAGGCTAATCAGGGACGACAATTTCCGCTTTTATGGAATTTTTCGTTTAAATGATGTCTCTCCTTAGCGAAAATCCAGTTTAGGCGGAAAGTGTTGTCCCGGATAAGCCTGTGCGGACTGCACATGCTAATCTGGGACGACACTTTACGCACATGCTTTTTCCCCAGTTTTCTCAGAACACGACACTAGTGTGTTCTTAATCATTCCTTTTCATGAATGGGCCAATCAATTGCCGCACGAGTTCTTGTTGCAGAACACTTTCCGGCACGTGACTCGACCACGTGTGCACCAGCATTGCCTGCAAGCATCCTCGTCAGGGATAGTTTGACCTGCAACATTTATAACACAAACGTAGTCATCTTGTTTCGTTATCTTCGACATCTTTACATTATATGTTTAATTCATAGAGATAGTTTGACGTTCAATTTAAGCTAGTCGTCTTGTTTTCGAAAAAATGTATGTGATGCAATAACATTCGCATCTCGGAAATGGATTGAACATACAACTATACGTAGCTATCTTGCTTTGTTATCAATTCTAGCGAGAGTGTCGTCCCTGATGCGGGCTTCACAGGCACATATTGGACGACACGTAACGCACATGCATTAAGCCCGGCTTACCCAGAGAAAGGTTGATATATTTATATAATTTAAAGTAATGAGACACAAAAACTGCTATCCCAGCGTACATTGAACAATACAGTAGCAGAGAACATATTATACTGTAAAACGAAATGCACAGCCGAATGGAATGCCCAGAAAAATAATAAACACAACGAAATGGTGCCCATTAATTGACAAATAACTTTGAAAATGTCTTAGGACTTTTTTATAATCAAACCTTCGATTTATCACAATTAATGTTATGAAACTCCTTTATATCGTATGCACACAAAACTTGATTTGTTGTTGATGTTTCTTTTTGTTTGCAGATAAACGATTTTTAATAAACAATCATTAGTTTAATAAATACATTTCAATTAAACAACAGAAAAATCAGAAGTGTATTATTAACTTGTAAGGGATACACACGTGTACACCATGTATCCATTAAGTATTCATTGATTGTAATTAGGAATTAATTATGCAATACTAGTCCGAAATAGTAAGTTAGTTAGCACGTTCATTTAATGAAAATTTTAGTAACACCAACATCTATGAACACGACCATAAATAGACCATATGAAATAAACAAAAAATATCAACATGTTCTTCGAAAAAGGAAATATGAATTTGCTTTACCGTGTTTATACTTGCGTCTTTTAACGATACATCGCTTCTGACGGTACCCTAAAATAATACTTATGTTTTAAATTAATAAGTCCACGTTTCAGATGATATATTTACGTATATTTTTACGAAATAACCACTCACCAAATGCATATGAAGACATGTTATTTAAGAATTACACATATTAATCAATACTATATCGATTAACAGTAAGACATAATATATAAAACGTAAACTAAAAAGTCATTTTAGTTTCAATTTCTAATGAACTAACCTCTTTGCTTCTTCCAATCATAACAGCATTGTCCCGCATGTGGAGGCCTCGTTTGACATTTGGCAGAAAGGTATTTTCCACATTTAAAGCCTGAAAAGAGGTTGCAAGATATTCTTTAACGCGGTCTTAAATAAACTTTTATTCCAATCATGCCTACATCGGCGCACGCAAAATGTTTATAACAAGTATTATAAAACATCCGTTGCCAGGAAATATGTACGTACTGCAAATAAATGAGGGGCGTGTCACTGTGTATCACTTCGCGTGGTGGAAATTCAGCCGATCAGAATGTATTTGTGTTTAGGCTATTAAATAATATTCAATTATATAAAGCAGTTGAGAGGAATAATAAAAATGAGCCTCGCTCTGGGAAAACGGGGCTACACGTATGGGCATAAAGTGTCGTTCCATAGTAGCATGTGCTTATCAGGGAAGTGGATTTTTATTTAGAAGAGACTTCCTTAAAAGAAAACAATCAATAAAAGTGTATAGTATCGTCCCTGATAAGCTTGTGCGGACTGCAAAGGCTAACCTGGGATGATGCACTAAGCCCGGTTTTCCCAGAGCGAGGCTCAAATAGTGTCCGAGTTTGTATATAACATTCGAACTTCATGACACATTAACATTATTTACGACAGTATGTGTGGGTGTATGGGAGTTTACAATGGACATACGAAGTAAGGTATAATAATATTAACTTTAATATCTGGGGTTAAATGTTAGCTTTGTAGTCTAAACAGATTAAAATGACAATTTCTTGATCAGTTGAAAAGTGCAACATTATTAAAAATCAATAACAATAAAACCCCAGTTCGTGGACTTAACATTATATTAGCGAGCAGTCGCATGAACATATTAATTAATTAGTAAACGCTTCGTAATACATGTCTTATATCGTTCAGGTCAAGTCGATATAGCGTGGAACATTATTCTAAATAGCCGTCACGAAACAATTTTTATTATATTTCCCGGATTCCACATGGTTTGGCATGGAACCGTTAAACATTATCAAATCATCATTACGTGGACATTTGGATACATTAATTTAAAACATGCTTGGATATGCTTAAATATTGAAATTCATGTATCGTTCGCATGACATCTCACGCGTTTTCATATTGCAATTAATAGAAACATTAGCGACATGTGTTGTACCGATTGAACCATCGGACAAACATCAAAACACATTCAACAACCTAACGGATAGAACACAAGGGAAACAAAATGAGATTTTTTTCGAAAAATAGTTATTTACCTTTATTCGGGTTTCTTGTTGCTTTCTCTTTGGTTGTTGGTGGCAATATGGTTGTTGGGTACATTGTCGATGTTGTTGTAAGTGTGGTTGTTGGTGTCATAGTGGTTGTAAGAAACATTGTTGATGTTGTTGTCATAGTCGTTGTTGGTGCCAAAGTGGTTGTTAGAAACATTGTCGATGTTGTTGTCATAGTCGTTGATGGTGCCATAGTGGTTGTTGGGTACATTGTCGATGTTGTTGTCAGAGTGGTTGTTGGTGTTATGGTGGATGTTGGCTTCATAGTGGATGTTGGCGTCATAGTGGATGTTGACGTCATAGTGGATGTTGGTGTCATAGTGGGTGTTGGTGTCATAGTGGATGTTGGTGTCACAGTGGATGTTGGTGTCATAGTGGATGTTGGTGTCATAGTGGAAGTTGGTGTCATAGTGGATGTTGGTGTCATAGTGGATGTTGGTGTCATAGTGGATGTTGGTGTCATAGTGGATGTTGGTGTCATAGTGGATGTTGGTGTCATAGTGGATGTTGGTGTCATAGTGGATGTTGGTGTCATAGTGGATGTTGGTGTCATAGTGGATGTTGGTGTCATAGTGGATGTTGGTGTCATAGTGGATGTTGGTGTCATAGTGGATGTTGGTGTCATAGTGGATGTTGGTGTCATAGTGGATGTTGGTGTCATAGTGGATGTTGGTGTCATAGTGGATGTTGGTGTCATAGTGGATGTTGGTGTCATAGTGGATGTTGGTGTCATAGTGGATGTTGGTGTCATAGTGGATGTTGGTGTCATAGTGGATGTTGGTGTCATAGTGGATGTTGGTGTCATAGTGGATGTTGGTGTCATAGTGGATGTTGGTGTCATAGTGGATGTTGGTGTCATAGTGGATGTTGGTGTCATAGTGGATGTTGGTGTCATAGTGGATGTTGGTGTCATAGTGGATGTTGGTGTCATAGTGGATGTTGGTGTCATAGTGGATGTTGGTGTCATAGTGGATGTTGGTGTCATAGTGGATGTTGGTGTCATAGTGGATGTTGGTGTCATAGTGGATGTTGGTGTCATAGTGGATGTTGGTGTCATAGTGGATGTTGGTGTCATAGTGGATGTTGGTGTCATAGTGGATGTTGGTTTAATAGTTGTTGTTGGTGTCATAGTGGATGTTGGTGTCATAGTTGTATTTGGTGTCACAGTGGATGTTGGTGTCATAGTTGTTGTTGGTGTCATAGTTGTTGTTGGTGTCATAGTGGATGTTGGTGTCATAGTTGTTGTTGGTGTCACAGTGTATGTTGGTGTCATAGTTGTTGTTGTTGTCATAGTTGGTGTTGGTGTCATAGTGGATGTTGGCGTCATAGTGGATGTTGGTGTCATAGTGGTTGTTGGTGTCATAGTTGTTGTTGGTGTCATAGTGGATGTTGGTGTCATAGTGCTTGTTTGTGTCATAGTGCTTGTTGGTGTCAGTGTTGTTGTTGATGTCATTGTTATTGTTGATGCCAGTGTTGTTGTTATCAGTGTTGTTGTTGGTGTCAGTGTTGTTGTCGTTGTAGTTGATGGCATCAGGGTTGTTGTTGTCTGAAATATTCTTAGGATATCAAGCAAGTAAACCTACTTTCATCATGTTATTAATTGTTAAGGTTTTCAAGGTGTTTCTTACAACTTGAAATTACACTGCGTCATTAAAGTCGTAAAAAATCAACAATCCCTCTTATGTTTTTTTTTCTAAAAGCTAATTCTATGAGCCTTGTTCTGTGAAAACTGGGCTTAATGCATGTGCGTTAAGTGTCATCCCAGATTAGCCTGTGCAGTCCGCACAGCCTAATTAGGGACGACACTTTTCGCCTATACTTGATTTTCGTTTTAAAGAGACTACCTTTGAAACGAAAAAGTTCGTCAAATAAAAAAGTGTCGTCCCTGATAAGCCTGTGCGGACAGCACAGGCTAATCTGGGATGACCCTTTACACACATGCATTAAGCCCAGTTTTCCTAGAACGAGGCTCATATCAATGCATATTTATTTCGATGTTGACATTTAGATGTTGACATTTAGATACATGTTAATAAGTAATTTTGACTTATTTCGAATCTACTGATCAGAAACTAAACATGAATATTTTTCAAATGCTAGAGTAGAAACCGTATTGGCGTAGTTGATATGTTTTCCGCCTGTTGTTGTGGTTCAATCCAAACTCTCTGGTAGTACATGTATTCTTAAAAAATTATCTTTAGCACAAAGTACTCGTTCTACACAGGAAATTGATTCGAGAGTGTTTCAAAATATATATGGTTATCGATGTAATCGAACCTTAAATTGATGTGTTTTAGCTAAATTCTAAATTAGCTAATAATTAAACTATGAAAATAATAATATATTGACAAAGTGATTAAAAGTTCGACGTGGTAAAGTTAATTAATTCATGGGTTCGATCCCCACTGTGAGAACGTTTTTAAAGCTCTAAAAAGATACCAAGTACTTTTAATCCAAGAAACGGACTATAGAGCGTTTCAATAAGCCTTCGGCTTTCGATGCAATCAAGCTAAAATTAATGTTTAAACTAAGTGATTGATTAAAGTGCACGTACCGTAAATATACAAGTTAGACAGCAATCCGGGGGAAAGAGAATAGCAGGACACAAAACAGCTACGCAACCTGGTTTCCGATCTCCGTACATGCAGCCTAGAAATGTAAAACACACATGAGCCTCAGTCTGGGAAAACGGTGTTTAATGTATGTGCGTAAAGTGTCGTCCATGATTAGCCTGTGCAGTCCGCACAAGCCAGACCGGGACGATACTTTCAGCCTAAACTGCACTTTCGTTTAGAAGAGACTTCCTATAAACAAAAAATACCATAACAGGGGAAAGAGCGTCCCTGATTAGCATGTGCGGTTTGCACAGACTAGTCTGGGACGCCAATTGACGCAAATGCATTAATCTCCCTTTTCCAAGAGCGAGGTTCATAGTAATCTGCTTATACTGGTGTTGACCTATTGACCAATCAGATGTTAACAATGGGCAACAGAAGACAATTAGATACTATACACAATTAAAATTAATAGCTACACATAATCATATTAAAAGTAGCGCAACAAATGCGGAGACGTTTGAGCAGTTATTTGTATTTTCTCGAGCCCGAAGGTAAGTACTTACTAATCTGCACCTTGGTTTAACTTCTCATGCGAAATACTTAGACGATAAGGGTTGATCAATAGGATCGAACCTGCGACCCAAGATATATATCGCAAGTTTGTAACAACTAGGCCACATACCCGTTATCAGTAAGGGATATTGCTATAATCAGTTGTATACACTAAATAAATAACCGCCGGGGCATGGTGGTTATATTTTCCGCCGAGCGATCGGGAGGTCACGGGTTCGATCCCAACTTAATATCTCCCACAAAAGACACCAAGTATTTGTTCTACCCAGGAAACGGACTTGAGACTGTTTCAATAAGCCTCAAGCTTTCGATTCAATCGAGCTACAATAAATTGATTTAAGCCTAACTTAACGTCTCACGGGAAAGTTTAAGACCTTAAGGGTTAAGGAGGAGGGTCGAGCCTGCGACCCCTGAGATATGGCGCCAGTGTGTTACCACTAGGGCACACACCCGTTCGCAGTTTGAGCTGTAACTATAAGCAGTTTTATACATATTAGCTCTCAGAAAACGGGGCTTAATGCATGTGTGTAAAGTATCGTTCCAGATAAGCCTGTGCAGTCTGCAAATGCATATCAGGGACGACACTTTCTGCTTAAAGCGGAAAATGTCAGCCCTGATAAGCCTGTGTTGACTGAACAGTCCAATATGGGACGACACTTGACGTACATGAATTAAACCTAGTTTTCCGAGAGCGAGGCTTAATGAATACAAAACCGGAAGTTGTACCTGGGATACCAGTTTGTTGCGCTGTACACGACGCGCAGCATAAGCTCTCAATCGTGGTATTATAGCATATACGTGCACCGTTGGAAGATATCAGTTGCGCGCACGTCTGTCCGTCAGTTTGTACGAAGGTGGGGTCATCTATGCACAATTGTGCTGGAATTTAAAAAACTGTTTGTATGATTTAGTACGCGAGTTAAAGTAATGAAAGGGGCTGTGTAGAAAACCGTTTTAATTTAACTGAAACATTCATGTATATCGTTAAATTCAAGAATTTAAACTAAGTGATATATCGCATGGTATATTTATAGTCTTTTTCTCGGCTATGGTGTTGAAACCCCTAAGGTAGTATTTTTCCGAGGGCCATTTTGTCACCTATTTATTACGAAGCTTCAAGATCCAAGATATAAAAGTGAATGTTTAGTTGAAAAATATTTAAGTTTGACCTGATGATAATGCAAAGGTCCCTGCGATAACCCACATGGATATCCACCGAATCTGAAAAAGACACAAATGAACTTTGGTTTGCATTAATTTAATAATTAGCACATTTAGCAGTAAGACAAAGGTAAGTGACAACATAATTAATGAAGAGTTGTAACCAATGTGTAAAGACATTTTGAAAAAAATGTTAAATAACTGTCATGGCTGATGTTAGAAATGATAAGTACTCTGCAGACTCAATGTAATAAACAAAAACGGTGATTGATTGTAACATTTTTCTAATTCGAAATGTTCTAATAGATACACAAATATTCAATTAATATTTAGTAGCATTTTCTAACAAACATTAAAACGTAAAACTTACTTTCGGCATGGCGATATACGTCTACAATCCTCCAACAAATAATGTATTTTTCATGTGTTGAATTCTGTTCCGACACCTTAAGAATCAAACATCTGTCAACACCATAAACATATGTGTATTTTTAATTACTGTGTTTTATGCAATTAAAACAATATTAATATCATTAATAATATGAGCCTCATTGCGGGAAAAATTGGCAAAATGCATGTGCCGAAAGTGTCATCCCATATTTGTCGCTGCAGTCCGCAAGGCTAATAACGGACGATTCTTTCCGCCTTAACTGAATTTTCGGTTAGACGAAACTGCCATTAAGCGATACATTCCATACAAGCGAAAACAGCCGTCCATGATTAGCCTTTGCGTATGGCACAGGCTAATCTGGAATGACACTTAACGCACATGCCTTAAGCCAAGTTTTTCCGGAACGAAGCTTTTATATGGATATACAATGTACACAATACAAAAATGAAAACTGTATGACTGTTCTTAGTAACAAACGCAAAACAAACACAAAAAAAAAAAACAATTAAATAATTTTAGAGATTTTTTTATTTACAATAATTCTTTTTAAACAGGGAAAAATTTCCATGTGTTGCTTTATCAACAGGTCAAAAACCTAAATCCAAAACTTGAAATAAAGGCTTGTTATATATATATATTGATATTGCAGAATATGAACTGAACTTACAACGGCGTCATTTGACGAAGATACACTTTCAGATAAACTTAAAACATTGAAACGCACACGAAAATGATGTCACTTTATGTTGTAATCTTAATACATTTCGTTTTATAGTTAATTATAAATAATAAATAAATTAAAATGTGTCTGCAAGTATATAAGACAATTATGCCAAACGTTCGTGATTTTATCTATATTTACCAGGCCACACGATAGTTGTTAATTTACAAATGAAAATATCAAATGTGAAACTTGTTTTCTTTTTAAGAATCATTTTCTTTTTTTTTCCTTTTTCAATTATTGCAATTAAAGATAACTGTTTATCTCGTGCCATACTTATCTACACATTAAATATGTTAGGAAAACCTTACCTCAGAGGAGTCTAGCTTCAGTTTGTCATAGTGTTATGAAGAAGTTTTTTTATATTGACATGGGCATGGGATTTCTTCGGATATTTCCGGCATTGGGCATCGTATTTCTTCGGATATTTCCGTCGAGTTTAACAAATATTCAATCCGATGTATGTGTTTTTGGGTTGCTTTGTGCAATAAACGGATCCATTCGTTAACTGAAAGGGTCAATACAATGTTGTTTTGTATAGAAGCTCTGTATGAGGTAGCGACCATAACAATACACGACATGTTAATCGTTTGACGAGTTAGTAAATTTGCAATTAATTTAGTTACTTAAATTGAAATTCATTATTTACATATACATACATTGACCACGGTGGATAGTAGAGTGATCTCAAACATTACCAGCAAGGGAGGAGGTTAAAACAGCCCGAGATTCAAATTGCCGGTGTTTGCAATATACGGTAGGTATCTTTCCTTGGCTAGGACATATACATAATATGTTTGAGTTGTTCCTTGATATTTCATGTTAGCACGTCAAGAAGAAAGATTGAGGTGATTCTTGTATTGTCTTCAATTAATCGCTGCTTATATAGTTGCTATTTTGTTGCTGTGGTGAATACAGTACCATTGAGTAGTTAAATTTAAATTAAATGTGATAAATGTTATCTTGTATTACCTTTTGATTAAATTGCGGTCCTATGAGGTTGCTATTCTGAGTACATTATTTTGCAGAATTAAATTGCAATTAAAACAATTTATATAACCTTTATTTCCCTTTCATTTAATTTACGATGCCACGAGGTTATAGATTATTTACACGTTTATGTTTTGTAATTTCTTCTGGGCCAAGTGTGAGATTTGGCTCCTCCGAAATGGGTTTTCAGCTAAAACATGTAACACGAGTGCAAACATGTACACATACATAGATGCTAATTGAAAGTACTTTAACAAAATCAAGTTTCCTAATGGCTTTTAGCGAGCACGTATGGATTAGCGATTAAGACATGAACGAACGAATGTTTTGGCTCATTTGTTAAATGATGTTAACGCTTTTTTTTATATGTTCATCGTTTGTGATTACATGTAAATACGTCAAGAATGTTGTTTCGGATTTCACCCACAATGCTCTGCAAAGATTTCCAAGTTTCTTTATGCAATTGTATTCATATTTGATATTGGATTTTTTATTTTTTTTTATTATTATTTTTTATTTTAGTGCGTATTATAATTGGTCGCCGCCTTAAAGAACTAAATTTATATCTCTAAACGATAGTTTGCACTTTGTGTTTCCACCATTTAAATCATAGCATCGTAACCCTACAGATAGGGACTATATTGGGAACACTATTTAGTTCGACCGGATAATTTGACGGTCATTCAGTCGATCTGTCAGCATAAGATATTTGAAGTTTGTGATGCGAACTATATTCACATTCATCGAGTAACTAAATTAAAACTACAATGACATACAATTCAGATGCTAATGAGATTTTTATTCAAATGATTGACACAAGCCTTAGGTATGTGCCCTTGGACCTAGCAATTGGTATCAAAGCAGCATAAATCGTTTTGTGGAACGAACTATTTCCACATTTTGCAAGCGATACAATTGTCTTTTAAAACATGTCATCCACCTAGAGTGAAGATTCTCGCAACATAAATGACCCACATATATACATATATACATATGCATATATACAAAGCAATGTTGGGGCATCAGTCATGCTTGCGACAAAGTTCAAGTTAATAAGCGTCGTGACACACAATCAACGCTGTGGTATAAGGTTTTTTGGTTATTTAAGTGTCACCCATTGCAGCCCGGTGCTATCAAATAGACAGCTTTACCACCGTTTCATATCGTATTGCTATCGAATAGACAGCTTTATCCCCGTGTCATATCGTATATCTATCAAAAAGACAGCTTTACCACCGTGTCATATCGTATTGCTTTCAAATAGACAGCTTTACCATCGTGTCATATCGTTTAGCTATCAAATAGACAGCTTTACCACCATGTCATATCGTATTGCTATCAAATAGACAGCTTTATCCCCGTTTCATATCGTATTGCTATCAAATAGAAAGCTTTATCCCGTGTCATATCATATTGCTATCAACTAGACAGCTTTACCTCCGTGTTATATCGTATTGCTATCAAATAGACAACTTTACCACCGTGTCATATCGTATTGCTATCAAATAGACAACTTTACTACCGTGTCATATCGAATTGCTATCATATAGACAGCTTGACCTCCGTGTCATATCGTATTTCTATCAACTAGACAGCTTTAACTTTATCGTTTTGGAAGGGCGCTGTGAAAGGAAAGTTATCTCTTGATTTTGAGCTCGTAGCGCAAAATGTAAGTTATTGTCTTTGTTGTAATCACTTTTATTTAGAAGATGAATACCATTGTATGTGTATATGATGCTGTTACACTGGATTAAGAAAAACGTATATTAACCGTACTTTTTATATCAACCCGTCTGTATATTAATTCCACAAGTTACTAGTTTCATGTGACCAATCAATAATTTATAATGTGTTTACATTTATCAAAGAAGCGTGTGTAAAAAGAAATGCAATTTTTTATGATACCGCTCAATAAACTTCAGTACCGCCTTGATAGAACCTACGTGTTCTTACTATCGATAATATGTATTTTGTATTTGTATTATTAAATGACTATTATTTGTTATTTAATGTTATGTTGTTTTGTCTAATTACGTGACAGATAATATTGTGTGTATTTAATCATAAAGACGATGTACATGTGTATAAGTATGAATAAACTATATGTTTGTCTGTCTGTCTTCTGGATCCGGACACCGTTTTATCAAATCTGGTACGACAATTTGTAAGTAATGACTGAATGTTTAACTCATTACAAACACACAGTCATGATAATGCGTGAAATAGAGAAAAAAGCGCACGCAAAAGATTAAAAGGAAATGAAGACAATTAATAAATCTGCTCATTTATCATAGAGCCCTTATATATCTACACACATTGTATCATAACCTTAAATTTGTCGTAAAATGTTTGACAAGACAGTCAACTAATGACAACGCATAAGAGGTCACCGGCAGATGACCTTTCAATAACCAAGTCGTCGGCTTCAAAAAATAAACGAACATTTATTTTCCGCGACTTATTATTTTGATTTTACAGTATAATCATTACCTATAGCGGTCTTTTTACAAGCCGATATAACTCAAAATATGAAAGGTTCTTAACATATTGCAATGACTCAATGTTTAATAATGGGACTATTTGTCTGACCTAGACCTTGACCTACTTAACGGCAAAAGATTAATAGGAGATTTATGTTCTTACCCAAACAATTTAAATATGAAAACACGTCAATGAACTAATCTCAAAGTATTTAACGAACAACAATGTTTCATCAGTATCCCAAGCGATTTTCCTTTGAAGTAATGAATCCAACACCTAAATGGTTCTTGTCTCATAACGCTCTACAGTGGTAAGTTCTCGCGATACTGGACGAAAACCCATGTTTGATGGCCGACTAACGGGCGAAATAATTGATGGATAATTTAGTTTTAACCTATCTATGTTTGATCGATCAAAAGCATATGTCTTATTGAAACGCTCTTGAGTCCGTTTCCTGCCTAGATAGAACCAGTACTTGGTGTCTTTGAGTGAGATCTAAACAACGCCTCAAAGGAGGGATCGAACCCGTGACCCCCTGGTCGCTAGGCGGACACCATTTCCTCTCCGCAACGGCGACTTGTAATGGATGGATAGGGCAAACATAATTTGTATCCCCCAGTTAAGTGGACCACCTTTTTTTAAATGCATGTTTGATTATCATGTTTTACTGTTATTTTTGTACGGAATGTGAATTCAAGTATTATAGAACACCCTTTGGCTTAACTAGCTTACGGAGTGACTGCCATAATATGACATTATTGTTTTGTTCAATTCGCTTATATAGTTTCAAGTAAGCGAACATGACGAACGAGTCGAGTCGCCCTTGCAGACGTCCTCATCAATTAACGTATATTGCATTTTATACGTCCCTACGTGCAATAACTTGTCCTGCACAGCTTTCTGCTTTGGACAGCCTTACTTTCAAAGACTTATATTTATTATTTGCAACAATTAAAAACTATAAAACAATATATGTAAAAGGGTATTCACAATTGTTTTGCTTCCGCTTTTTAATACAATAAAGGAAACGAATCTTCAAAGATGCATAGCGAAAATCAACAGAAAGGGAGGTAATTTCGTATTTTTATTTGCGTTTGCGAATATTGATTGTATCCCTTTTCTAAGTTAGCTTGTTGCATTTCCACGCAAAGACGATTTTTTTGTCAAGTCAAATACACCAACCACACACACTCAGGTGTTTTAATCAATTCGAACCGTTATAAAAAATAAAAAAATATATAAAACTAAATATGTTTTGTATAATGAATTAAAATTTTATTAAAGCTGGTTTTATAGCACGATATTGATAGAAAACAATAAACACAAATGAAACACAATATTCAACGCACACACTTCACGGCTGACTGCAACGGACACATTCTATTTTAGGAAAATAAGCGCACACTTATGAGCCAATCAAATTCTCTAGAAATGAGTGCGTGATTACAGCAATATGATACATGCACACAAACCTATTTTTATGTAGATAGTCAATAGTATTCCGTAAAGTTAACACAAGTTATTTTATCACATTATAATCTTGTGTAAATACCGAGGCAACACATTTGTGGTCATTTGTGAGTATAACTGGACCTTGATTTCAACAATAAACTCTAAACGGCCATTACTCGACCTGAGGTAAGAACATGTTGAACTTTGCATATTTTTTTTATGTTGATTTGAAACAGAAGTAATTTTCACTCTGTAGTTGTTTTCACATCGACATCATCACGCCGGTCACGCGGATACGTAATGACGTAAATTAAAAACGAATCACCGAATACATCTTTCCGGGAAAAAATACTTCTTTTGAAAAAAAAAAAAACCCTATCTGCTGGTACATATAAAGCTGACCCATGTATAATCCTTTCAAAATCACACACCGTATCAACCGTTATGATTTAAAGTAAGCTATCATTGGTTGATATAATGGACCAGCGTTGTACCTGGGTGATAAGTGGATTTTCCTAAACTCGTGCTTTTCCGGGATAAGTCTATTGACCGAAAATTTGCTTCATTTTTCTAATCCCTTTGGAATATGAGCATGATTGTTTTTCATGGCATATTCAATTGAGACACGACATCTAGGGGATAACAATCTGACCATTTTAGCGTGAAGTTTCAATTAATTTTCTTTTATCGATTGTAACGTTAAGGCTTTTATACATTCCTCTCGATGTCTGCTTCCTTGGTACTACACCGGTACTCTCGCCGGTCTACAACATATCAGAGTGCCAGATGTGTTAAAAGTCTCCGTTATCCGACGTGTTCGTAATCGGGAATCAAAGTGTCAACATCATGCATATCAACTATTAAAACATGCTATTTCTTCGTTAATATTTCACTGAAAACTATCAACATTTCAGTATTTTAAGCACAGTAATTACTCTACATGTTGGAATAGCAAACACTTTGGTAAGAATAGTTACAATATCAATAAACGTTTTTTTTTTCAAATAGAAGATACAACTCGCATATCAGAGTACCCAATTATGTTAGAGTCTCCTATATCCGACGGGCCCTATATCGGGAATCAAAGTGTCTACAACATCACGCATACCACCTATTAAAACATTAGGTATCTTCGTTCATATTTAATTGAGAACAGTCAAGTTACCATTAGCGGATCAGTAGCGAAAATAAGTTGTTCTGGTGAAAAGCATTAACACTTTTGCGACTTCTTTTATAACAGTTTCATAAAATATTACCTTTTATTACTGTTCCAGCAAATATTCTGTTTTAAAATGCAGACAATAACTTTTTGTGGTACGTTTCTTGTAGCAAAATTCATGCATTAACGGATCGGTTGTAGCCACAACGGATCACGTGATCAAAACCACTCAGGGGACATCGCAAACGCTAATTGAACTGTCAAAACATGAAAAACGTTGTTTACAATGACCAATTAACACTGCCAGTTAGTTTTTTTTTATTATGTCTTTAGTTTAATGATGTTTAAAATATATACATTTGTTTTCTAAACGTGATCTTGTATCTTTACTTCACGGATTGTGTTCTAATTTATTGTGGCAAGAAAACATTGTATCATGTTGATATGCTAATAAACAGTGATTATGCAGTGGTTTATCTTGTATTTTATTATATTTTACATTTTGCAAGCTGTGAAAATATGTATATAACTTGTAATAATCATCAATTATAATGTATATTGATGCTGTTAAAAAAGTGTAATAAGTAGATCTAGGCCTATATCAATTTCATACAAACATATGTTGTACACTNTAACAGCAATATGATACATGCACACACACATATTTTTATGTAGATTGTCAAAAGTATTCCGTAAAGTTAACGCAAGTTATTTTATCACCTTATAATCTTGTGTAAATACCGAGGCAACACATTTGTGATCATTTTTGAGTATAACTGGACCTTGATTTCAACAATAAACTCTAAACGACCATTGATAAACGCCATTACTCGACCTGAAGTAAGTACATGTTGAACTTTGCATTTTTTTTTATGTTGATTTAAAATAGAAGTAATTTTCACTCGGTAGTTGTTTTCATATCGACATCATCACGCCGGTCACGCGGATACGTAATGACGTAAATTAAAAACGAATCACCGAATATATCTTTCCAGGAAAAAAATACTTCTTTTGAAAAAAAAAACACACTAATCTGCTGGTACATATAAAGCTGACCCATGTATAATCCTTTCAAAATCACACACCGTATCAACCGTTATGATTTAAAGTAAGCTATCATTGGTTGATATAATGGACCAGCGTTGTTTGTACCTGGGTGATAAGTGGATTTTTCTAAACTCGTGATTTTCCGGGATAAGTCTATTGACCGAAAATTTGCTTCATTTTTCTAATCCCTTTGGAATTTGAGAATGATTCATTTTTGTCATGGCATATTCAATTGACCAGTCGCCAGCTGTCAATCAAACTCACGGACAATCAATCAAATTTATTTTATTGCGGCCAAATGGTCCGACAAACAAAGAGTGTCGGAGTAATTGAATAAGCGTTTTATGTAAACAAAGCTAGTGGGCGGAGCGATCGCTTATTTGGCGAGTGGTCAATTAAGACACGACATCTAGGGGAGAAAAATCTGACCATTTTAGCGTGAAGTTTCAATTAATTTTCTTTTATCGATTGTAACGCTAAGGCTTATATACAATCCTCTCGATATCTGCTTCCTTGGTACTACACCGGTACTCTCGCCGGTCTACAACATATCAGAGTGCCAGATGTGTTAAACGTCTCCGTTATCCGACGTGTCCGTTATCGGGAATCAAAGTGTCAACATCATGCATATCAACTATTAAAACATGCTATTTCTTCGTTAACATTTCATTGAAAACTATCAACATTTCAGTGTTTTAAGCGCAGTGATTACTCTACATGTTGGAATAACAAACACTTTGGTAAGAATAGTAACAATATCAATCAACGTTTTTCAAATAGAAGATACAACCCGCATATCAGAGTACCCAATTTGGTTAGAGTCTCCAATATCCGACGGGACCTATATCGGGAATCAAAGTGTCTACAACATCACGCATACCACCTATTAAAACATGAGGTATCTTCGTTCATATTTCATTGAGTACAGTCAAGTTACCATTAGCGGATCAGTAGCAAAAATAAGTTGTTCTGGTGAAAAGCATTAACACTTTTGCGACTTCTTTTATACCAGTTTAATAAAATATTACCTTTTATTACTGTTCCAGCAAATATTCTGTTTTGAAATGCAAACAATAACTTGTTGTGGTACGTTTCTTTCGTAGCGAAATTCATGCATTAACGGATCGGTTGTAGCCATAACGGATCAAAACCACTCAGGGGACATCGCAAACGCTAATTGAACTGTCAAAACATGAAAAACGTTGTTTACAATGACCAATTTACACTGCCAGTTAGTTTTTTTTTATTATGTCTTTAGTTTAATGATGTTTAAAATATATACATTTGTTTTTCTAAACGTGATCTTGTATCTTTACTTTACGGATTGTGTTCTAATTTATTGTGGCAACAAAACTTTGTATTATGTTGATATGCTAATAAACAGTGATTATGCAGTGGTTTATCTTGTATTTTATTATATTTTACAATTTGCAAGCTGTGAAAATATGCATATAACTTGTTATAATCATCACTTATAATGTATATTGATGCTGTTAAAAAAGTTTAATAAGTAGATCTAGGCCTATATCAATTTCATACAAACATATGTTGTACACTTGCAAGATTGGTTGTTTATCGGTGATGAAACAATTTTTTATCAATTAAAAGATTTTTTTGATCTTAATGGTATTTTTATCAAAGTTCTTCTTTGATGCTTTGAGCTTTTATGCGTTCATTCGTACAGCTCAAAACAGATGGATCACTAGCTGGGAGTTGGATTACCGGTATTGCAACTAATGTTTATAAAAATTACATGTATGTCTATATGTATCACACAAAGTAAACCATTGTTTCAAAATGTTATCCATAACATAACAGTTAACAATTCCCTTACAGCCTTAACACGTAATTTTAATGACAGTAACACAATTGGATGGCTTTTTAAACGTTTGAGACATCCCCTTTTTCTCATGTAAACATGATCCGCTATTGCCCCAATTCTTCATTTCCTTTACGGTGGTGCAAAATCTTAAAAACGAAACAAAACTGAAAAGTTCTTTTGCAGACAGAAAGACTACTGAATGACCTTTAAATACATGCATTTACTTCTTACTTACAAAAAGAGTTTTAAAATGTGGACGCGCTTAATGTTCAACCTCGTTCTCATAACGAGACGGATGTAAAACAAATCGTATGTACATGTCCGTAAAACAGGCCGAAATTGTTAACAAAGAGGTGCTCCTCTTCCGATTAAACCATTGCGTTGTACAGAAAATGCATTGAATATGCTGTATGCAAAGTATCACCTAAAATGTTAACTATTAATAGCGATACGCATTGTTGAACATCAAAGTGATCCGGTATTGGTAATGATCCGTTAATGGTAACTTGACTGTACTACGGAAATTACAGTAGTTGAAGCACATTAATTACTCTACATGCTGGAATAGCAAACACTGTATTGCAATATTTCTTAGTATGTTTATTTTGTTGAAATGTTTACTGATAATCATGATTATGCTGTTTTCTGATGGGATTTTTTTTATATTTTGGCAAAAATCTACCATTCGTCCTTGTAATTCTGTATTCACAATACACAAGGATGTACCATTTATCATCGCCACCATGTACCGTTTCTCTAAAACTAATATTAAGGATATACATTTAAAAAACAATGAGGAACATGTATTTCGCGCGTTGCTTTTGTTTTGCTCTGTTATCGAAGTGCCATCCGTTATCCATGAATCTGCGTCAACAGCGTGATCATGTATTGTTCGTTTTAAAAACCAACGTTATAACGATTCCAATCAGGCAGCAGTTTTAAAGTGACTTCTTTAAACGGAAAAAATGCAAAAACGCGGAAAGTGTTGTCCCTGATAAGCCTGTGCACATGCTAATCCACGACGACTCTTTAAGCACATACATAAAGCCCTATTTTCCCAGAGTGCGGCTAATTTGTTTGGTTTCTCACTTGTCCATTGGGGGAGGCATGCGTATATTGGAGCTGACTGTGTTTAAGTGAGGTAAGTTGGAACTGACTTCCAAAATGGCGTCGTTTTCGCTAAGAAGTAACTTGTATTTTCACTCGGTAAGCAATTTTATATTTATATTTCCTTAAAACGAATAATCCCTTTCGGCTCTACGGTGTTTGAGCTTCTCTTATTTATTTTTTTCAATATCGTAGACGTCGGAATACAAAAAATGAACGAACACCGTCCACAAATGTGTTGTTTACTTACGTGACCTTCGAGTAACTTGATGTACTAATATAATTGTCTCTTATAATACATAGTTTTTGCGCATGTGTATTGTAAAATATAAAACAAAATCATGATTATTTCATTTTCCAGACACTTTTTTATCTCTTAAAATTAATTAATTGTCGAAACATAGTGGTTTAACCTCCCTTTCTTGAACTGACTTTCTTTTAAGTACGTTTTGGGACCTGACTTTCACATGAAAACAGATATGTTATATGTTAACGGGTTTGACACAAAATACCTACCCATCTTTAATAAAGTGTATATGTGTACTTCAATATTATAGTTTTATAGCATATTTTGGTGGTGCAATATAAGTGTTTTCTTAATCACGTTACTTACTGTAGCATTATAATAATGCTGAACGAAAAACCTGCCGACCGACTGAATCAATTCACCTTTTTTTCAAGAGGATTGGTTATGGGATGGCTGATATACGAGATAATGGAATGTTTATCAGCACTTTTCAGTAATAGTTTAATGAATTTAATGTATTGTATGACGTGTCGACATTATTTTGATATGAACTTGTGTGTAATCATTCTTTGTAACGTCTTTGCAGATGATGCAGGTCTCAGAAGGCTGTAATAAGTGCCTCATTGCTTGCAGAATATGTAATTAGGAATTTAAGAATAGAGGAGGACTGAGATACCATTCCCCATTCATGGACCACATGATTTTAAATTTAGAATATGCCAGAAAGAATCCTTCAACAGCAGATAAAGACACATGAACCAAACAAAAATGTACAGCTGATGTGTGTAGTGTTTTTTTATTTAGTCTACATAGATAAATCTGACATATATAATTGCTATAAGTGCTACTTAATTACACTTTTCGTTCCGTATATGTAATGATGCTAGTTTCTTACGTTTTTTTATATTAAAATAAACCATTATCTGTGCTACGGCATTTCTTTCCACGATGTCTAGTATGCATACATTTTGAAGTGTACTCAGCACTTACATACATGATTAAAATGCATTTAGGTCGGAATGAACAATATGCATTGAACACATTAACATTACTTAAGATTAGCGGGCAATGTTCGGAACAAACCAAATAACCTATCTAAGTGAATCAATACTTTATTTCATTAATACAACAGTCTTAAATTATATGTTTTCATATAAGTATAAAAGAGAAATAAAATACATTAATATATTTATCACTTGTACTGAAATCATATCGTGTATTGCATTTGCACAAATCTCTCTATCCACTACGAGTTCACTTTGTGCGCTTATGATATATTCACTAACTACAGAACTTATTTAAAAGTATGTCGTTCTAAATGTGTCACATCAAAGTTACACACATGTATCAGTATCGTTGTGGCAAACTGTGATTGTTTTCAATAAATAGTTAATAGGCTAGCTAAGTTTGCAATTAAATAAACTACCCACTGATATGCCTCTTCTAAGCTCGCCCCAGGTATTCCGAATCGCTTCAGGTATTCCAAATCGCAATAATGTAAGTATTTTTGTCTCATCATCCTTGTAATAGTATCGAACCGGCTTTACCCTTTTATGTTTTTCATTACACTTATATGGCACATGCATGTCATTGTTTTGTGTGTTTAACTGGCGTGGTACTTAGACGTAAGCTTTTGTGTTTGATGTATGGGTTTCCATGTACCTTTCGCTTTCTAGAGCGGTACACACTTAGCAACGTCAACGTCTTTACCTGGCATCTTGTTACCTGACAATAATACGCATAGTATTCCCTTTAGTAAGCACATTATTCTGTTTTAGGCATATTCAAACATAAGTATGTCCATAGGTTTTAACATAAACATGTACAAACTGTGTAATTAATTAAATGCCGCATATAACGCACACCAGATGTTTGCGTTAAGTATGTCAGAAAACATTCAAATCAATGTTTATGTCACCTTTGAGCTAATGACCTAAAACTAACTAATTCCTCTTATATTACATACTGGGTCAAATGCAAAAGAATAAAACAATGTAAACTCTTGACCTCTAATGAGAAAACGTTCTTCAAAACATTCGCATCAATGCGGAATTCATTCAAGACAGTTGTTTAGTGTGAAACCTTCTAACATAGGTATGGGCTGTATTTGTCGTTTGACAGTCAGGTCCCAAAATATGCTCAAAAGAAAGTCAGTTCAAAAAGGAAGTTTAAACCATTATAATTCGGCATTAAATGAATTAATAGAGATAGCAACGCATATAGAAAAAAAATAATCGTGATTTATGTTATATGTTACTATAAACATGCGCCAACACTGTTTATTATACGAGAAAATGATATTCGTACATGAAACATCTCGAAGGTCAAGTAATTAAACAACACATTTGTGGATGGTTTTCCTTCAATAACTTTTTTTATTCCGACGTCTATGATCGTGAAATAAAAAAATCTAGGGAAGCAAAAACATCAGAGAGTAAAAGGGCGTATTCGTTGAAAAGAAATATAAATATAAAGTGGCTTACCGGATAAAAATACACGCTACTCCTTGGCGAAAATCACGAAAACGAAAACTGCCCCCCCCCCACACCACCATGTGTTCGGCAAATAACTATTTGTCCTAAATAAAGAACCGCTTATATGCAAGGTTTCTCTCCTGCTGGTACAGCTGAAGTTTCACCTCTGTGTTTATGATTAAATACAAATATACCTTATCACGTATCGCGAATAATACAATTAATTGCATCTGTAAACCATAGCATATCAATATTAATGACGCGTGAAATCGTTTACAATGCTAAGTATAATCGCATTTTTATTTGTCATCACTTGTGTTTTGTGTACTTTCGCGTATATGAATCATGCCGGAAGAAACATTTAGTCAATGTAGTTATCTATATGCAACACGGTACTCAGATTCTACATGGAAACCTTATAAAATAACACCAGAAATTATGACACGATATGAAAAAAAAATCAAAAAAAAATCAAAGCACAGCGAAAATTAAGCTGCTTTCGTGGACAGATGCACATCAATAAAGCCACCACATTCAGCTAGAAGGATTTATTCGGATCAGTGTCATGTGTTACATGAACAAGAATGTCATTTATATGAATGTAAGTAATGAACAGTGTTCCGGTAAATTCCGAAAAAATACTAATCTTTATATTGTCTTTTGAAAGTGAGGCGGAAATGCACTTTTGGTCATATTGTGAGTATAAATAGGTCTGCATTATGGAGACAATCGGTTAAAATCTTATGAAACAAACAAGTAAGTAATTTCAGAACATTTTTCCTATGAACTTCGCAGTATTTTCGACTTCTTAGGCTTCTCCATTGATAGCAAGTCAAAATCTGAATTAATACTTATTATATTTCAAATTAGGAATCATATTTTGATTGACATGGTGGAATTGCTCGATGTAAATACTTTTATCAGCGAACACGTGAAATTGATATATATATATACACATCAAATAAAATACCTTTGATTATGTACGTATGGACAGCAGTACAACAACAACTTTCATTAATCGCTATATATAGACGTTAGAGTGCAATAAAACATTGCTTTCGTGGTACTTTACGAAATTAGTTTGAATGATTTTGACTCGTTTACAACCTTTAATGTACTTTAAGGGACAAACATCATTTATTATATAATGTATATTTGTCTTACTTTGTACCAATTTACATAGTTTTGTTTTTAATTCCTTACTATATAAGGCTAGGGAGCGAAGTATTAATGTACTTCATTTGTCTTTCCTTGATAAAAAGGTTCAAGAATTGAAAAGTATCATATTATTAGGCTAATTGAATCATGCGTTTAATATTTAGCCCTGCAATATTGTATTTAACTCACGACTTGTTCACATGAAAGGTGAACATTATGGACATCACAACTTTCACACATTAACTATAACTTTAACTTTAACACTATTCTAACTTATATTCGAATTTCACATTACAGAAAGATGGCATTGCGACGTCTGTCGTGTATTCTGTTGTCTATTTATGGCGGCATCGCTCTCGTAATTTCACAGCAAACCACCGTCGGGACAACAGGTGCTTAATAATTTGTTTTACATAATGAATATCCCCCCAGTGTACGCGTGTGATATAGTAAAAAAATGTTAACAAATAAAAATACTACACAAACTAGTTTGGGACATTATTTGCACAGAAGCCAGGATCTAATCACTGCATTAAGCTTTGTTTTCGTTGAAAAATGCTATACATTCTGAATGCATTTGAACTAAATCAGTGTTACACACTTTACATAACATAAAATATATTGAAGAAATGTAAGTAATTTTGAATGCAAATGGTTTTTCAGGAAAAGCATGCAGGTACTACGGATTCGAGTTCAGTGATAAAGCGACCTTCTGGGCGATAGATGGATGCAATAACTGTACGTGCAATTCTGGAAAGGTTGCGTGTACTCTAAAACTGTGTTCAGGTAGGGCGGAGTATATTTTAATACGAATATTTTGTAAAGGGACAAAATGAACTGAGACAAACGTTTTTCATATGTAACACAGTTACTTCATCTATCGGTAAATTGTACTCATTGTCGTCACAAGAAAAGTCTTATCGAAAGAACACATCTGGTAGAATTTCGCTCTGTACATTGTTTTTGTAAGTTTTCGGTCAATCAATGCAATATATATAGATATTCTTCATGGGCGCTTTCTAATAGATTAAATAATATCCTTAAAGGTCAGTAACGAAGTAATACGTCATCTTAATGTTCTTCGTGCGGTATGCTATCATGCCAGATATGTGATTAGAAATACTGAAAAATCATAATTATTCGTTGCATATCAATTTTCGTTCATTTCTTGAGTTGACACAAACACATCGGAAAATGACCGACACAAATTATTTTTTTCTTTTTTCTAAAAATCCACGAATTATTGTGTCCATGAGAAACTCTTTTTATTTTTTTATTGTTGATGGTAAATATGAATGCATATGATCCGCAGTGATACCCTAGTTAAAGAAGGCTAGTCAGGGACGGTAAAAAGCAATAAGCCCCGTTTTCCCAGAACGAGTCTCATTTTAATTACAGGCGTTTGTTTGCAAGCCGGAAGTAGCTACACGGAAGGGGAGACTTTCCCGTCTCAATATGGCTGCGGGAACTGCGTGTGTCACAAAAGCACGGTGAAATGTGAATACGTGACAAATTGCACAAATTTTACACGTAAGTATCTAGTTATGGTATCATATAAGTAAACACACGAAGTGTGAGTACTCGAAATGAGAGAACTTAACTGGCAAGTATCACATCGAATTATGGTATGATAGGCGCTAATATATGTACATAAAAACTCTTCGGTATAAAACATAAAACTATATTACGTGTAGTGTTAAAGAAATATTAGTTTGTTTTGCGGATTTAATTAACGCTCTTTCCGAGATTAAGTGAGAGTTTCATGTATACGTAAATCAACACTATTATGTTATGCTTTCATCAATGATTTAGTGGAATGTTGTAATCAAATGATTACAACTGGGATCACCACATTGAAACGGTGACTGCAAACATTGAGGTTTTAAACAAATGTCTGGTATCTGTTGACAGACTCAATATTTAGTATTATGCTTCTCGCTATTACCATGATTCCGTTTTTGTAAGTATAACATTTAAACTCACGTCATCTTTGAGTTTGCAAACAAACAACTACAGAGTCCGAACAATGCCATTTGTTTTGTTTCACGCCGTTCTATGATTTCTTTTCATCACTGATGATATTCCATGATGAAGTAATAAATATTATTCGTACGAGTCATATGAAACCAGAATACGGAGTATCATTGGGGCTATTACTGGTATTAAACAGATAAAATAAGGAAAATACATTTGTTTAAGTTTTGTGGTGTAACAATAAAGAGTAGAGTAACATAGAGTATGTACGAGTATCTATGTATCTGTCTCGTGGCCCGAGCTTTTTTTGTATCACATTAGAGGCACCGCTCGACCTCGACTTATGTTTACTCTTGACAGTTGACCAGCGTTTTTAATCCCGCCCAGGTAAATAAGTTTCTGAACCAAATTACCTTCTCTCAACCCATTTGTGTAAATTGGTAAAGTTAAGGTACATACTGTCACTGTGGCAAATGTAAATAGATTGCTGTTTACCGATTAGTTTGGAAGAATACAAGTGAAATTCGATAGATTTGTTTCTACATATGCAAGTATATGTGTGTTTAAAATATTAATAACTGCATTGTAGCACCTGGAGTATCAGTGCCATGTATACCAGGTGAAGGTTTCTGGGATAGAGATGGATGCAATGGGTGTGGATGCCAAACGGATGGATCAATCGTTTGCACGCTTAAGGGTTGTGAAGGTAGGAAATTAATCGTTAACGTAACAGAGAAATGCATAACACGACTTCAAATTCAAAGGGACTTGTTCACAGATTAACGAAATAATACCTTTCGAGCTTTGATGTGTTGGAACCGGATTTTGAAGGCCTTTGCAAACAGTTTGGCGTCTCATCAGGATCCAAACTGTTTGCTATTCATAGTATTTTTTGAAAAAAAATCGAAGAAAATGCTTATTTTAGAAATTAAGCAGACAACATTTTAGCAGACGACAAATTTCCCAGCATGCAAAGGGTTAAAAAAGGAATCTTATTCATCACTGAACGTAATACCACTAAGTACGTGTACACATTCTCAACTGACATTTGCGTTAATAAATAATAATCTAGGATTACGTTATAAAGCGTAAAAATGCAAAACATTAGAAAACTTGTGAGTGTTTATTTTGTTTTCGTTGCGTTGTGTGACAATACGTTGGTCGCCTATATACAGTAGATAATGCACAATGCAATGTAACAGCCGGTAAAGCCCAGAGATAAAGGCGACAGCTTAAAAAAACACAACTATTCTTTTTTTTATATACTTGAGCACTGTTGTCCCCATCTTTAGATATATCAAGTTCAATTTACGACTTGACAACAATGGTACTCCGTAAGATAAATTATGTAAAAGGTTTCTTACTGATTCCGTGTGGGATACATAATACATTTATAAATGTCTATCCATTAAGTACCCTTTATTACACCATAAGAAGTAATTAAGAAGATATGTTACTACGAATGTCAACATTAAAAGATAACAATCGTTGGGGTTCGATATGAAAGTGAGGTTTTTGCAGGTTGCGCTCAAGCCGGGGTCCAATACAAAGAAGGCGACACGTTCCCCTCCCAATATCCATGTGGAGACTGCGTGTGTAATAAAGACACCGTAAAATGTGACTTCTCCAAGTGCAATTTTAATGGTAAAATGTTCTTAACATTCAGATCCTTACGGTGTAATTAGATGAACATATGTATTGGTGTGCGTTGCAATGGTTAAGAATTTTAAATTGACTATTTTAATATTGATTTGTTTTATATCGATTCCTATCTATAATTTAAAGATAATGCATTCGGATGGTATGTGTATTTGTGTTCCATACAATGTTAACATGATATTCATTTAAGATTTAATCTCAAATGATAAAGTAGTTTGATCATGCATAAGTAAAGTTTTATTTTCTCGGGACTGTACACATCGAGTAGTAGTTGTAATAAGAGTAATAGCGGAAATGATGTATGATTACAGAAAAGTACAAGAAGCAGTGTGTCGAAGAGAACAAGCAGTACAGACATGGTACTAATTGTTACTTCTTTCATTATTTTCCATTGATAATCTCAGCATTTTTGGCGTCATTTTATGTTTATATTACATACATACATATTACTTAAAATACTTGCTTTTAGAAGTCATGCGTATTCCTTGTACATACATTAAGAATTAAGTTGACAATCAAACTGCAGAAACTCTTCCAGGAGAGACCTTTGTTTTGGCCACTATCCACTACTGTTATAACATGACACCAACTCTTTACCTTAAATAAGTAAAACTGGTATCGCCGCCTTGGAAACATACACCTTTTATTACTATTAATGGAATACCGAACACCATGTTATATTAAAACGTGTGCTTGCTGCACTAACACTTACATTTAGACATTGAATATTCGCATACGCAATGTAATTTTGTAAATTCTTGTCCTTTTTTATGATAATATTTATGCGTATTGCATATTTGACGTCCCAGTTCCTTAATTGAATAAAACGCGGGAATCACAAAGCAGTTACATATTAATTTTATTTAATTTATCAAATGTTTTAAAATTAACATCGTTTCGTGCATACGCTTATTTTATTTTATTAAAATCGAGAATCACAAAGCAATCCAATATTATTTTTTTCGCTTATAATGTGTTTTATAATGAACGCAGTTGTAATACATAAATATCTTTATTTGCAGGTCAAACCGTTCCAAGTACAAAGAAATGCACACAGTGTGTCTGCCAGAACGGACGGGTCCAATGCAAAAAGAAAGTTCCATGCTAGGGCGTTGCTAGGACGTTGCTATCACAATGTTTGTAACATGTTGTGCTTGCTTGGTTGTAAAAATGTACACATAATAAACAAAACAATTATAGTATATACAGTAACCTAATATTATCATTGTATTTATATAGTCACATGGGGTCACCAAGTATCCACTTTCGTTTTGCGTAAACACTGTTGAGTGAATAAAGAAAACCTTATTTTTTAATTTATTATGTACTTACATATATTGGCATGTATTCAGTGATAATGAATTGTTGTAAGCATATTCGAGTCAGATACCATATGTCCTGAAAATACATTCATAACGTTACCATTTAGGGAGGAGATTAAACTAGCCCGCGATAAACATCGCCGATGTTTGCAACATACGATACGTGAATTTCCTTGGCTTCCATCTACAAAATACGATCAAGTTGTGGCTCGATATTTCAAGTCATAACGTCAAGAAGAGGTGATTTAGCTGATTCTTTTATTAACGTTATTTCCTTGTTATGTGTAAATGTGTGTGTAATGGTGAATACAACGCCATTGAGTAATTGAATTGCAATTAATTAATTAATTAATTAATTTTTTACCTTGCATTTTCGTTTTTATTTAAATTGCGATGCTATGAGGTATGAGGTTAAACTTTATTTTTACTTGTATGTTTTGTGATTGTTATTCGGTTAAGTGAGTTTTTCGGCTCCTCCAATATGGTATATCAGCTAAAACGTTTAACACGAGCGCAAACATGTACATATACGTAGATGCTTCTACACAGTCCAGTTTTCTTCAAGCATGTTATCGAGCGAAGAACACGCATGTTTAACCCATTTATGCCTAGTGGACTCTCCCATCCTTCTAAATTGGATCAATTTATTTCCAAAATTAGGGATGTCTAGTATATTTATTTCTATATTTAGAGTATTTCTTACAGAAATTTCTTTGAGCAAACAGCGCAGACCCTGATGAGACGCCGCATCATGCGGCGTCTCATCTGGGTCTACGCTGTTTGCAAAGGCCTTTTTTCTAGACGCTAGGCATAAATGGGTTAAGCGATTAAGGCAAGGCCGAAACAATCTTTTGGCTCATTTGTTTAGTGATTCCTTATGTTCGATATTTATTAAAATGTTCATCGTTTGTGATTACATGTAAATGCATCAAGAATGTGGTTTCTGGTTACACCCAGTATGCTTTGTCAAGATTTTCAAGTTTCTTAATGCAACTGTATTCAATATGAATTTGGTTGATTTGTTTGCGTTATATTGTAATGCGTATGCTTATTGGTCACCGCCTTAACGGACTTATTTTAAGTCTCAAAACGCTTTTTTTAACTTTGCGTTTCATCTTTCAAATCATATCCTCATACCCATACAGGAAAAAACTATATTGGAGTTACTTTTTCGGTTTTCCGGCGAATGTGTCGGTTATTCGGTCTATCCGTCAGCATAAAATATTTGAAGTTTGTGGAGCAAATTATTTTCGCATTGCTCAAGCAATTAAATTAAATATGCTGTTATGTTATCGATTAGGCTAAGTTAATTAATAGCTTTAACATGGCCTAGATCGAAAAAATGCAAACCACGTCATCAAGGGGATTAATATCAAGTTAATGTTTCATAACCAAGTAAATACGTTACACATAAAAAATAGTGTATTTACAATTAACCCCGCGCGTTATTTCCTACTTCATGAATATAGTATAAAAATAAACGTTAATTAAATGTACCATATAAAATTAGCATTTATTGGTTTTAAGCACCAGCAGACCTCTTGCACTTCTATAACACGACTTTCTGAGTATTTTATCGATCGATATATTTGTATCACTGTGCTTTATTAAATATTATATACAAGTATACAATATAATATGTTCTTTCAGCAATTCTTACATGTTACCTATACATATGTTGCCCTGTTTTTCTAACGAAGTGATATTGCTGTATGTAAGATCGTTGAAGTATATTTAAATGGGTATATACATTTGAGTGGTGGAGGCAACGGAAATTAGGAGGGATTCTTTGAGTTTAACTTCACTAACTGAATACCTTATCTACCGAATTAGTGACATCAATATATACACGAATACTGTTCAATCATTATATTTAGTGGTACATTAATTTTCGTTGCTTTCGAGGGTTGACCAATCGACGAATTTAACACAAACACATCGGAAAATGCCCGACTCAAATTGCTCTGTGTTATCCTAAATCAGAAATCCAGGAATATACGTGTCCATGAAAATGTTATTTGTTTGTAAAACCACGAAATTTCATGCCGACGAACATAACGGATATTACAGTTCTGAACGGAAACCATGTGTGATGGCCTACTTACAGACGGAATAATGTATGGACAGGGGAATAGCATTTTGAATCTCCCATTTAAGTGGATCACCTACTGATAATGCATGATTGATTATCAACGTTTATTTTTGCACGGAATATGAATTCAAGTATGTGAATACACTCTTTGACTAAACTAGCTTACGTAGTGACAACCGTTAGATGACATTGTTGTTTTGTTCAATTCGTTGTATCGTTACAACCAAACAAATAAGTGGTGCACGATTTGCCATTTCAAACACACCTATCACGGTAGGTTCTTGCATTTGATACGTCCCTACATTTTATACACGGCTTTCTGCTTTGGACAACCTTGCCTCCAAACACTGATATGTAGTATATGCTATAATTTGAAATAAATTAAACAATAGCAGTTGTAACACATTGGTAATCATTTTGTGTCACTTTCCGCTGTTTAATGCAATAAAGATTCACGGAGAATATCGACATAAAGGGAGATAATTTCATATATTTATTCGCGTTTGCGAATATTACCTGTCTCCCTTAGTCTAGTTAGCTTGTATTTCCTTGCACACATTTTTGATTGTCAAGTCAAATGCACTCACTAAAAAACTAAACATGTTTTCATCAATTTAAACCGTAATACAAATATTTTAATAAAAAACTAATATCGTACGTATAATGAACATAAGTTTGATGACAAGCTCTAGTATTTATAGCACGACATCAATAGAAAACAATGAACACAAATACAACACAATAATCGACGCACGACCTTCACGGCTGAATGCAACTGACACATTCTTTTTTTGAAAAATAAGCGCATAGTTATGCGCCAATCAAACTATCTAGAAATGAGTGTGTGATTACTGCAATATGTTATATGCACATACAACTACTTGTCATGTAAATTATAAACAGTATAAGGGAAATCTCTTGATCATCTTGTGTGCAAAAACAAACGCAACACATTTGTGTTCATTTGGAATATTACGACCATTGATACTTGCCATTTCTCTACCTGCAGTAAGTACATGTTGAACTTTGAATATTGTTATTTGAATTAGAAGTTATTTTCACTCGTTAAATTGTTTCACATCGATATCATGTGTTGTTCGTTTTAAAAACCTAAGTTATTACGTTTCCAATCAGGCAGCTGTTTTAAAGTGACTACCTTTAAACGAAAAAATCATAAATTGCGGAAAGTGTCGTCCCTGATTGCTGGATTGGTCACTCTGATGAAGGGTAGTAGTTGGTTTCTTATTTCTTTTATCATCTTTTACTTTTGCAACCTTACGTGACCGATGCTATATTTCCATTTCACACTTTTAACCTTTTTCTTGTGCACCGTTAAATCATTGTCAGTGGTGACAGGTTAACGTACCATGTAGATGAAGATGTAGATGATATTTAAAGCTTAACCAATCAAAGCAAAGCGGAAATTAAGCAGCTTTCATGCACAGATGAACATCAAATAAGCCAACACATGCCGCAAGAAAGGATTTATTTTGATCAATGCCATGTGTTACTTGAACAAGAATGTCATTAATATTAATGCAAATAATGAACAGTGTTTACTAATTGTTATATTGTCTTTTGAAAGTGAGGCTGAAACGCACTACTGTTCATATTGTGAGTATATATAGGTATGAATTCCAGCAACATTATGTTAAGAACTGTTGAAAAACAAGCTGATGTAAGTTCATACAAACATTTATATTTTTTTCCTAAGAATTTGGGGAATTTGCAGTATTTTCGACTCATTCGGTTTGCACATTAACAGCAAGTTAACGTCTTATTTAATACTTATACACTTGCGAATAATATCGAAGCCGTAAACTTTTTGGAAATAAATCAATCATATATTTTTAAAAAGGAAAGCAAAAGCTGGTTAAAATACTAAAATACATTTGATTATATGCAAAAGTATGGACATAACAACGAACATTTTCATTAATTGCTATTTTTGACGTTTGAGTACAATAAACAGTTGCTTTCGTGGTACTCTAAAAAATGAGCTTGACTGATTTAATAATCTTGACTTTATTTTAAAACGGATAGCATCATTCGATGTATAAGTAAAATTTGTATTAATTTGTATCAATGTCATTTGTTCAGTTTTTAAGTCCTTACTATATAAGAGAGAGGAGAAACGTTTTGTTTTGCACTTTAATCGTCTTTCCTTTATTAAATGTTTCAATGACTGAAAAGTATCATACTATTAGGCTTAGTTTAATCAAACGTTGTATAATACGCTTTATAATAACGTATTCATCTCATGGCTTGTTAACATAAATTGTGAACATGATGGACATCATACCGTTCACACATTTCTCATACAATTCTTACTTCGAATTTCTCATTACAGAAAGATGGCATTGCGACGTCTGTCATTCACTCTCTTGTGTCTTTATGCAGGCATCGCTCTTGCTAGTTCGCAGCAAACCGGCAGTGGAACAACAGGTGCTTAATAATGTGTTGTACAAATTGAATATTAGCCCCCCCCCCATTTGACGCGTGCAATATAGTTTTTAATGTTTAAAACGTAAAATAAAATAAAACTAGAATAACTAGTTTTGTACAATTACTTTCTCACAGAAGCCTGGCTCCAATTAATTCATTAAGTGTTTTGATATTTTACAATGGTACACATTATGAATGTATATGGACTAAATCATTGTTATACACTTGTCATACACTCAAATGTATTGAAGAAATTTAAGTATTTCAGGCAAAGCATGCAGGTACTTCGGATTCGAATTCAGTGATAAAGCGACCTTCTGGGCAATAGATGGATGTAATAACTGTGGGTGCAATTCTGGAAACGTTGTGTGTACTCTTAAACTGTGTTCAGGTAAGGCGAAATATATTTTAATTTAAACGTCTTGTAAAGTAGACAAAATGAATTTGGACGAGGTTGCTTTATCTATCGGTGAAATATAATCATTATGAAACAAGAAAAGTTCTTATCGAAAAAAAAATGCAATACTTTTGTTCTGTAGCCTGTCCAGCCATGCTAATCAGGGACGGCATTTTCTGCCTAGTCTGAATTTTCGTTGAGCATAGACTTCCTTTAAACGATTAATTCCATAAAAGCCGAAAGTGTCGTCCCTGATTAGCCTTTGCGGACTCTACCGGTTAATCTGAGACGAAACTTAACACTCATGAATTAATCCCAGTCTTCTCACAACAAGGCCCATTTGATTTACAGGCGTTTGTTCGCAAGCTGGCAGTAGCTACAAGGAAGGGGACATCTTCCCATCTCAATATGGCTGCGGAAACTGCCTTTGTCACAAGGGGGCAGTGAAGTGCGATTACGTGAATAAGTGCGCCAATTTCACACGTAAGCAGAGAATCTTATTCTTGTATGATATAAATAAACCACGAGCGAGTGGTTAACCTATTAGTGCTGCACAAATAACCTTAGTTAGACCAAGACATACCTGGAATCCTTTTGATAAAATCAGTGTATGAATTGAAATAAATTGTAGACGAACAAAAATAAACTTAACACGCACAAATTAAAGGGGTATAAATTAGCAAATAAATGACGGCATTGTGGGATATGGTTTCATTCAATACCGTGTCCATTTATACCGTCAAAGTTCTGTTTCATCAAAGGACTATTGATGATGTATGTTTATTGGGTCAGTAGTCGAGTAGATGACGCATTCTTTTAGTGAGAGTCGTTGTTCAAAGGACAGTAAGACCATTACTGTGACCTTTTATCCGAACAAAATATGTCTCTCCCCACATTTTTGTTAGCGGAGAGCGGTTAGGTAATGGCGCAAAATGTGAATACAGTGATTATGACGGATTGATCGGGAAAAAATGGGACTCGTCTGAAAGTCGGCTGCAAATTCAATAACGTCTTAACTAGGGATGCAACATGTTACAAAAAAATAACCGGTTAACCTATTATTATAACATGTTATTAAGCGGTTAACTGAGCACCCTAAACATGTTTAGGTATACTTTTTAAAAATGTCATTTTTATCGTGCATGTACTCTCTTTTAAAACGAAAGTAATTAAAGATCGCTTTCGTTGATTACATAAGGGGCCAAATCAGTTTCTTGATAAAACTGTATTATATTTTCTTTATAGATTTGAAAATGTATGTTTGATTTTGTATTTATTTATCCTGCATAAAAGCATATGTGTACGACACTTAACCACTTCCTCCATTGTAGCCCCTGGTGTATCAGTGCCGTGTACACCCGCTGAGGGTTTCTTGGATCCAGAGGGATGCAATTCATGCGGATGCTCAGAAAATGGAGTACCCTTTTGAACACTGATTGCATGTGAAGGTACGTTTAATATGCTAAGCGTAATGGAGTATTTACAAATCATGCATTTATTTTAAGGAGGTCGGGATATCTTTTAATATATTTAATAATAAAAGCTTAACATAAAGCATCTTTAGAACCTAGTTCGTCTAGGTGAAAAGCGCATCATTATCTTATGTCCGTTGATGTTTGGTATTTAAATAACATTTTTGCAGGTTGCTGGCAAGCTCGAGTTGCCTACAAAGAAGGCGACACGTTTCCCTCCCAATATCGATGTGGAGACTGCGTGTGCCATATGGACGCCGTCAAATGTGACTTCTCCAAGTGCGATTTTAATGGTAAATTTTCTTCAACATTAATTTTTTGCTTCGATGCAACATCAATTTGGCTGCGTTGAGCTTCAATGTTAAAATTTAAACGCAATAAATTGAATCTTATTATATTGAGTCTAATCTTATCGATAAATATATGTAATTTAACCCTTTGCATGCTGGGAAATTTGTCGTCTGCTAAAATGTCGTCTGCTGAATTTCTAAAATTAGCATTTTCTTCGATTTTTTTCTAAGACCACTATCAGAATAGCAAACAGTTTGGATTCTGATGAGACGCCACGTTGTGTGGCGTCTCATCTGGATCCAAACTGTTTGCAAAGGCCTTCAAAATCCGGTTCCAGCACTGAAAGGGTTAAAGATCTTGCATAAGTATGATATGTGCAATTGTTTTCATTTAAATGTCTGAATGTAATCCATATGAGTTGTTTTTCCACAATATTATGAGCAGTTTCATCATGCAGAAGTAAAGTTTTGTTTTCTCGGGACGAAGTATATTACGCACATGCATTGAGCCCAGTTTTTATAGAACGAGGATGAATGTATGTTTTATAGAAAGTATATGAATGTATGTTTTATGGAACGAGGATGAATGTATTTTTCCAGGAAGGTACCAGAGTGAGCCCAGTTTTTATAGAACGAGGATGAATGCATATTTTATAGAACGAGGATGAATGTATGTTTTATAGAACGAGGATGAATGTTTGTTTCCAGGAAGGTACCAGAGGCAGTGTAAAGAAAAGGGGAAGCGGTATACGCATGGTACTTATTGTTACTGGTTTTATTATTGCTACTGCAATCGTCGGCCTTTAATGACGTCATTTTAAGTTTATATTACATAGTGCATATTCGTTTATTATCAAAGAGAAATAATTTCATTCAGTAGCCCTAGATAAGTTTGTAGGATATGCTAAGGATGTCCGACCTGTTGAATTTGTTTCACCTAAGGTTATGATATGAGAAACATTTACTTTACTTTTATTTTCAAAAAAAGATTCATAATCTACTAACAATAGTTCATTGTGAAGCCGTGAAACATATGTTTACATGTGTATCACAATTTTTTGTTTCAGTTTGAAACCCCAAAATTATTGCACGTGCTATCGGTCTTGCACAATTAGCAATTTATCAGTATTATTCTGAATGTATTGCACACTGGTTTACTTTTAATTAAGTTATGTTTTGTATAATTGCATTAGTAACCATTCCATATATACTTCTTTTACTTGCATTTATAAGCCATGTGTATTTATAGAACATACATTTAGATTAGGGAGAACAGTTTAACTATAGAAACTCTATCAGGAGAGTAATTCATGTTTTTTGTATCCACTGTTCTTATACCAGAAAACTATTATAGACATTAACTAATTAAAAGTGGATTCAGCGCCCTGGAATCACTATTTAATTAAATACGGAACACCAGTTTATATTAAAGCATTTGAATGTTAACGTGATAATCTAACACCAACATGCAGACACGTAATATGCGCATACACAACTGAAATTATGTAAATGTTCATACATAAATATCTGCATTTGTAGGTCAAACCGTTCCAACCACAAAGAAGTGCACACGGTGTGTTTGCCAGAATGGACGTGTCGAATGCAAGAAGAAAGTACCTTGCTAGAGCGTTGCTAGGGCGTTGATATGGCAAATTGAGTCGTTTTCTGAGGAAACTGGGCATAATGCTTGTGCTGAAATTGTCGTCCCAGATTAGCCTGTGGAGTCCACACAGGCTAATCAGGGACGACATTTTCCGCCTTAACTGGATTTTCGCCAAGAAGAGTCATCATTTAAACGAAAAAAATTATCGGAAATTGTCGTCCCTGATTAGCCTTTGCGGACTGCACAGGCTAATCTGGGATGACAATTTACGCACAAGCTTTATGCCCACTTTTCTCAGAACGCGACACAATTGTGTAACACGTGTTGCTGAACAATAATGCTATATATAATAATATCTTGATATTGTCCTTTCATATACACAGTTAGTGTCCAAATGGTAATACAATAGATAATATTAACTTAATTTTATCATTGCACTAGTTAAGTTACGGTTGGTGTCCAAATATCCACATTCGTTTCGGGAAATCACTCTTATTTCGCTAATAATGAAAATCGTATATGTTAAAATGATTATTTTATTGTTTAAACTTTAACCGGCATTAATTTATTATAAACATTATTGCACAAATATTATTAAGAAAAATACTCAGTCGAATCTGTAATAATACGAAAAGCGTTAAATGTATTGTGAACGGCTGTCCTCTGGTACATTACCCTTGTTATAAGAATGTATGTGTCAGATGACATATTTCCTGAGAATACATAAAGGGAAATGACATATAATTTGAAATTAATCGTATGTTGAATATACAACAGTATGACGCGCTTATTGCTTTAATATGCAACATATGAACAACAAACAATCCTTTATTTAATTGCCTTCTAGTCCGCATCTATATGAACACACTTCAATCTTGAGTGTTGCACTGTGTATTGGAGACCGTCTGTACTCACTGGTTCAAATCGTATTTCCGAGACTAAAACATGCATACCATGTTAGTATGGGCAAACAATGAACAAAGCTGCAATTAGAAATACAAACTTGAAATGATTTTTTTCCTGTACTGTACAGTAAAATATTATTTTATTTTCGAGGAATAAATATTCAGAAGTATAAATTTGTATAAAAGTTTAAAAGGAGAAAAAATTGTAAAAAAATGTACATGTGTATGTGATGCATAGCATTGTTTCAATATCAGTTTTTTAAATATGTATGATTTATTAACATATCTTATCCATTTGAATGGACATAAATGATGTTTATTTAAAACAGCAAATTATTATTAAATATATTTCCTACAAATGAGATATTTTTCAGTGACAAAAGGTCACTTACTTGTATTCGAACTTAAACAATTTACCACGAATTGAAATAAATATTCGAACTTAAACAATTTACCATGAATTGAAATAAATATTTCGTAGACAAGGTCAGATTTTAGATCTGTAATGAAATCGTGTAATTTCGCTTATATATNAGACTAAAACATGCATACCATGTTAGTATGGGCAAACAATGAACAAATCTGCAATTAGATATAAAAACTTGAAATGATTTTTGTCCTGTACTGTACAGTGAAATATCATTTTATTTGCGAGGAATTCAGAAGTATAAATTTGTATAAAAGTTTAAAAGGAGAAAAAATAGTAAAAAAATGTGCATGTGTATGTGATGCATAGCATTGTTTCAATATCATTTTTTTTTAAATATATATGATTTATTAACATATCTTATCCATTTGAATGGACATAAATGATGTATATTTAAAACAGCGAATTATTATTAAATATATTTCCTACAAATGAGATATTTTGCAGTGACAAAAGGTCACTTACTTGTATTCGAACTTAAACAATTAACCATGAATTGAAATAAATATTCGAACTTAAATAATTTACCATGAATTGAAATAAATATTTCGTAGACAAGGTCAGATTTTAGATTTGTAATGAAATCGTGTAATCTCGCTATATATATAAATGATATATACATGAGAATAAAGAATAAAATAGACCGAAATCGCACGTTCTGTCATGCGAAACGTTTGGCATTAGTGATAAACGACGAAACTAGTAATGTTGTACACAGTCGCGCACAGTGTTTAAGATAAAGTTGCTTGCAAGGCGGTATAAGCCTTAAATATACGAACCAATTGCTTTGTAATTTCTATCATGTAAACCATATGGTACGTGCATACAATCAAGATCGTGTCCAAAAAGAATGCCTGCTGCGATGATTGTACAATAATTGTCCAACGTGTGATTAATCCTTTATAATCTCGTACAATGTGATTAATCCTTTATAATCCCGTACAATGTGATATACATGAAGATAAATTTTAGCTCAATCAGCCGGAGAGAAATCTTAGCATCATGAGGCCATCTTTTTATACAAATATCAATTTAAAAACAAAATTTGCAAAACAGTCTGACGCAACCCATACAACACCCAACTAAAAAAAAACAAGAGCGGTCGGATGATAAATCGACTGAAATTGCGTATATTTGTTCTTCTCTCTGACTTTATCTTCTAAATCAAACTGGTGTTATAGTAGGTAAGCTATCAAGTAATTTTGTTATATGCAAAATATTATATGATGAGAGGAAGACATTTTTTTCTATATTTACTAACGGTTACCTTTACCTTAACCCAGTGTGCCTCAAACACAAAAGAAGTTGTTTTACAATGTATGTATTATCCTAAATCAAATAATTAGCCGATGATTCTAAATTGTGTACATTGAGAAACAACACTAACATAAGGAATTTGATGTATCAAGTTTTCTTTCATCCAACATAAAATCCGGTTCTGCTTAAAGGTATCTACCCATGAAGTTTGATGGAAATATCTTAAATTGATGAGCTGTTAACTTTCTTAAAACTTATATGAAACATGTAAATGTGTAAAAAGGCTCTAAATGCATATTAAATATTTGTAAAAAAATAAACAGCTTTCAAACAACTTTGCTGTGTATAAACATCAATAAAACTCATCTGGAACGAATGGCGATGTAAATTAATACGGAATCTTTTAAGACAGTCTTGACATCAAAGGATGTGCTGTTTAATGTAAATGTGCACTTGTCAACTGTTATTTTTTACGTAACATCTACACATGTTATTTGAGCTTCAATATACATTATTTGAAGCACATGTTACAAATCTGGCTATTGTTTTTAAGTAAAGCTATTCGTACTGCCAATCGAAATGGATAAAATTGTCGGCAGCAACCTTTTTAACCCATTTATGCCTAGTGGACTCTCCCATCCTTCTAAATTGGATCAATTTATTTCCAAAATTAGGGATGTCTAGAATATTTATTTCTATATTTATAATATTTCTTACAGGAATTTCTTTAAACAAACAGCGCAGACCCCGATGAGACGCCGCATCATGCGGCGTCTCATCTGGGTCTACGCTGTTTGCCAAGGCCTTTTCCCTGGACGCTAGGCATAAATGGGTTAAATCATTTCTTATGTACATCAGGAAACATTTTGGGTCAAAACGGTGTCCTTGACCTGCCATCGACAGTCATTTTATCCTATGTGTATTGTACATACTGATCACAATACTTAAGTCCTCTTTTACACTTTCCATGAAAGATATATAAGTTATTTATAGTAATATCATTATTGCCAAATTAATTTTCTTAGTGTCTAGACAATCTGAGTACACGTTACGGTAAAGCAGAGCTTTGATCTAAGCTGATTTGCGTCGTTGTGTTTGCAATACACTGTAACACTCACATGTGACGTTTGCTAATAAGCGTCTTGTGTTTGCAATACACGGTAACACTCACATGTGACGATAGCTAATAAGCGTCATTGTGTTTGCAATACACGGTAACACTCACATGTGACGTAAGCTAATAAGCGTCGTTGTGTTTGCAATACACGGTTACACTCACATGTGACGTTAGCTAATAAGCGTCGTTGTGTTTGCAATACACGGTGACACTCACATGTGACGTTAACTAATAAGCGTCGTTGTGTTTGCAATACACGGTAACACTTACACGTGACGTTAGCTCATAAGCGTCGTTGTGTTTTCAATACACAGTAACACTAACATGTGACGTTAGCTAATAAGCGTCGTTGTGTTTGCAATACACGGTAACACTCACATGTGACATTTGCTAATAAGCGTCGTTGTGTTTGCAATACAGGGTAACACTCACATGTGACGATAGCTAATAAGCGTCGTTGTGTTTGCAATACACGGTAACACTCACATGTGACGTTAGCTAATAAGCGTCGTTGTGTTTGCAATACACGGTAACACTCACATGTGACGTTAGCTAATANTTTTGTAGACTAAGACTATCGGTCCACCCACTAAGAATACAAACGGGTAGATATGGTAGAAATAGAATTGATAGGGATCAGCGTTATTGTTTATTTTGTAATTCACAAGATATTGAAGATGAATATCATTTCATGCTTGTATGTCCATTCTTAGATGAGATTCGCAAAAAATATGTACCAAAGTACTATTACCAACGCCCATCGATGTTTAAATTTTTGGAAATGTTGGGCATTGATAACAAGACCAAATTAATTAAAATTTCTCTTTTTATTAAATACGCATTAAATAAAAGAAACACATTGTTAAATGTAAGTTCATCCTCTTAAATAAAGAAACTTAAAAATTCTGAACTAACACAATTTATTTGATTAAAATATTCAAACGTTATATTTTTTATAGTAAAGACCAGGTATACCGTATGTACTTTGCTACACACCGTATGTGCTGAAATAATATATTATATGAAGTAATGTACTTTATTGTATACCGTATGTACTAAAACTATGTATTATATGATTAACGTGACATGAATCTAAATCATGATTTTTTTGTTATGTTATACTGACGATGTACATTGTGCAAGTCAAAATAAAACATATGTTCTGTTCTGTTCTGTTCATTATAGGGTTGACTTTATTTGCTGCATGTTCATTTAATGATAATTTAAAATGTTACCTTTGGCAAATATTTCTGTATAAATCTTTATTTACAATAACAAATACAAAAATATTTTATTCTTGTATTTGTTATTATAAATTAAGATTTTTACAGTAATTTGATTTATTAGATTGAAATAAATTCTCCATTAAAGGATAACTTTTAAGAACTTCTATTTTTTTTCTCAATCAAACTAAGCTATTATAATTGATTTAATATCTTAGCATGATTGAAAAAAACACACTTGAAAGTTCTCTGTTAATGGAGTATTTCATTTGGATCAATGATTAAAGTATACTTTACCATAACATTTTACTTAACGATTTTAAAAATGTAAAATTAATTTTATCTATAACATGCAGCAAAGATAGTAATAAGTTAGTGGGTATGATCACACCTACAAATAAATAACTTATATTCACTGATTGGACTTAATTGTAAATGACACACTTTTAGATGATGGCTGCTCAATTAAATAATTTGAGCAACCATTAATCTCATCAGTGTCATATTACATGACAAATCCAATCAGTGGTTCATAAGTTATATATTGGATTACACCTTTCTAATCTAATCAATATCTTGGGAGGTGTAATGTCCAGGCTTAGAGGGTGTAAAGACTAGGGGTGTAACGTCCAGGGGGTGTAACGACTGGACACCCTGTAACGAGTGCTTTTGCCAACCAGTCAGTGCGCATGCGCGGAAAATCCCGAATGTAAACAATAACAATCAACTGGTCTATTATACATCCATGTGTAGAGCTTAAAAAAATGTCAAGATTGGTTTACAAGCTGGTTCTGCCAAAATTTTAATGTGGGTTAAATGAATCACATTTGTACGTTCATTTAAGTTGACATGCAATCTTAAATCGCATTAAAATATGTATATCACAAATCATTTTCAAATCCGGAAACACATGTATCCGAAATATCGCCAATTGGTGTGATGATAAATATTTACATTTACAAGATATCTTATATTTATTTATAGCATGAACGCGATAGACGATCATTTATTACGTACATTGTTAATGAAATCCCTGTAAATTAAAATGTACCAATGGCCTAAAAGGAATTACTTTCTTTCAGTTGTTGTTTTTGTTGAGAAATTGCCGCCAAACTAATGAGGAGCAAGAATTTAAATAAGTCGTACGTTAAGGGTTGCATTCCACCGTCTGCACATTAAAATGCACATAAGTTTATATACTTTTAACCTTTGTGTCAGATAGTGATTTCTTTTAAATTCTAAATATCTTGAACTGCTGAAACATTCTGTCTGACCTCAAGTGATTGTTTATCATACTGACGTTCATTTTATTATAGTCATTCAGCTGTCATTATAATTTAGGCAAAGACCTGTCTTTCCCATAGTATTATCGACGGGCCCCAAGATGTTCGGTATTTGGGCCTTAAAAGTCATTTGTATCCACTTACATCGCGAAAAAATAAAGGTATATATGGTCGGCTATTCTCTACTTAACCTTTTTAAGATTATCAATTTAATAAGATTGTGCACTAAAAAGCATAAATTATCCATATTTCTTCTTTTTTTTTTTTTGTTAATTAAGCAAAAATACCACACACGTTAAAGCTATATAGTGCACAAATAATCGAAAACTCAAGCTGGAATAAAAAAAGAAACAGTTAAAAATTGGCGCAAAAATAGGGCCGATCGGTATAGTGGGAATACACATGTTGCACGCCTATTGATTAATGACCGAAACAAAATGGTCAAAGTAAAGTCGTCTGTTGGTCAAATTAAATTTAGAAACCAAATGAGACTCGCTCTGTTAAAACCGGGCTTAATGCATGTTCGTAAAGTGTCGACCCAGAATAGCCCATCAGTCCGCAGGAACTAATCAGATACGACATTTTCCGCCTTAACTAGATTTTTGCGGACTGCACAGGCTAATCCGGGGCAACACTTTACGCACATGCATTAAGCCCAGTTTTCCAGAACGAGGCTCACTTAAATTTAGAAGCCAAATATACACATGTCACATACATTTGCGTGGCGGACTTTATCTTTCCTGCAAAATAACACCATTTATGCGCATGTCGCATCAATGTATATAATGATGTCATTTGTATTGAGAATTGAAATGAATTAGTCATAATTAATACTGGTCTTTGATTGTGGAAGTATTATACAACTGTGTAACAAATGTGATTACGATGACTAATTCATTTCAAACTTATCAGGTACGACCCTTTCCGCTTTTATGGCATTTTTCGATGAAAGGTAGCCTAATTTAAACTAAATTATATATTATTATACCGGAGTGGATATCCGAGAGTTTGTCTATTGATATCAGCTGCTATCAGTTAATATCTACAGGGTGTAAATTGTTTATCAATTGACAGATTATGAACCGAGGCCCGTATCTGGGTAAAGTAAATTTGGAGAGGATTTCAAGAATATCTCATATGAGTTGTGGTATTTTATATTGCTGAAAGAATCGTAAGAACATTTAATGAAAACATTATAAGATTAACGTTTATTTCCAGTCTTATACGAACATGTTTGTGACAAATCTTTTTTTTTAAGTTTACGGGCCGGTGTGATTTGCAGCGACCCCAGCACATGTGCCTCGCTATTTCAAAGCTGGGCATAATGCATTTGCATCCGCACAGACTTATCAAGGACGAAACTTTCGGCCTAGACTAGATTTTCGTTTAAATTAGGCTACCTTTCATCGAAAAATTCCATAAAAGCGGAAAGGGTCGTACCTGATAAGTTTGTGCGGACTTCACAGTCTTATCTGAGATGGAACTTTAGGCAAATGCCTTTAGCCCAATCTTACAAGAACGAGTACCATATGATCACAATCTCTCACTGCTACACGTCATACTGAGTACACCCATGTGAGGCCTCATTGGACGGCATATACCACCATCCTGATGGGGACAATGGGTCCATGTTTGAGCAAGAACTGATTTTGTCTACGTGTATGTACGTGTGTACGTTCGGATACGTGAGCGTACGATGGTGATAACGTTGTAAAATTGATTGTGTTTTATTTTAGAAATAAAAAAAAAACAAAACAAATTAGATACGACTGAAAAATTCATTAAACAATAAAACAACAAATCGTGTGTCATTATTTGCAGTTTTGTGAAAAGTTAAATTTACACTGTTGTGACAGGGTAAGTACTAAGTTTTACAACTATTTGTAACATACCATATTCTCCGCTGATCTGGCTGGCAAAGGCATGGCCAACCAAGAAGCATGTGACAAACAATACAACTTACGCCAGAAAAGTGTCAAATGGCAGCAGCTCAAGATCGACCAACAAAATATAATCAATAAAATAGAGGCGATAACTCTGGTCCCGGACATTAAACCCTCTCTTTCTATAGATACCCTGTA